>VUQS01011922.1:3663-16160 GCA_015108495.1 Heterochromis multidens
CAGCATGAGAGCTGTAACTGCATTCACACACACACACCAAAAAAAATGTAAAAATCACACACAGTAGCAGTAGCAATTCCGGTGCCTTTTTTCATCTCTGCCCATGTCTCCGCAGGAGGGGGAGGTAGACTGCTGGCCTCTAGTTTGCCCCACGTTGATGTGCGAGTACACGGCAGTGGCGGAGGGCGAATGTTGCCCGCGCTGCGTCACAGACCCCTGCCTGGCTGACAACCTGTTGTATGACATTCGGCAGACATGCAAGGACCCCGCAGGCATCGCCCGCCTCAGCGGAGACACATGGCATATGCCCAAATCACCCTGCACCACCTGCAAGTGTAAGGTAGGTCAATGCGACATCAACAGCCCATTTATTTTTTTTATAAATTGCGCAATTGTGTGATTTTTTTTTTTGTCAACTCTTTTCCATTATTAAGGCTATTGAGGGGCAATGGGTATTGCTAACTTTGGACCACCTCTTTTGTAATGATGGTAAAAAAAAAAGAAGGAAAAAGAAGGAGTTATACAAAACAGCTTATGTCAGGGCAAGAATCCCAAGCAACCTGCTGCTCTCCAGAAAAAGATTTTACATAAATCATTGTTTTCATGTCTGACTGAGAGAAAATACAGAAATGAGCCAATTCCCCAAATCACCTAGAAGAAAACACCAAGACCAATGGTCAGCTCTCTGTATTATAATGAAAAGCTATTACAACATGTAAAAAGTAATTTTATGTGCTGGATATGTTATTTGCAACTACATCTATGGCACAAACATATGTCAGCATGAACCATAAACATAAACCAGCATGATCATGACATAGCTGCAAAAGCCACCATAATGGGAAATGTGCTAGGCTGAAGTATACCAGAGATAGCTAACTTGAATACACTTTCCCTAAACCTTTGTTTGATATTCTTCTGAGGTCTACAAATGGAATAAGACTTTTTTGGATTTGGTTTTTGGATGTAAAAATGTCTTATTGTTCAAAAGGATCACAATTTTACCAGTAATGACAGCCATTACAGGCTGTTAGCAGAAATTTTTAAGACTGAAAATGTGGTATAATCAGTTTAGCTAATGTGTGCTAGAGGGCATGCACTGTCTATTTATATGCGTTCTAAGATGAATACATAAAAGAAAAATGACTGTCACAGATGATGTAAGGAACATTTTACCTTAAAGAAGTAACCATGCAGATGACTGTCAGGAACACGTCAAATCCACACGTTTAGTGAAAATAAGCTGCTGCCCCCTCAGTTCTGACTTTTTTTTTCTCGTAGTCAGAATACATAAAAGAACAAAATGAGCACATCAAATACATGGACCTAAAATATAATCTGCATTGTATTTGATTATTTTTGTATAATTGTTACATAAACGGAATCAATTGCAGCAATCTTTCTGCTCAACAAAAAGGCAGGAGCTGTAACCAGCTACAGCAGCTGATGTGCTCTGTTGAACATGGCCACACCGTGGCTGTAGTTTTTTGAAGCACTAACCTAGTTTCACTCTGCAGCCCTGTGACACAATTTGAGGCCATGTGCCATTGTTGGAGACATACTTTACCTCTGACCAGATGGGACCTTGCATTCTTCATGGTCATAAAAACACAGGGCCCATTACCCTTGGTGATCATACCTAACAATTTTTTGAGATATTAGCCTCAGGAAAACTTTTCATAGCGACTGTACACTCCAAAACATAGTCTAGATGACAGCGAGAGCTGGTGACTATAGAGCAGAACCTGAAACTTTTGTTGGGAAAGATTTATTGCTCTACAATTTCTTAGATGTGCCATTTCTTACCACCACAAATTCAAAATTTGTTCCAACTCCAGTTTACTAGAGTGGCAGCATAAATCTCATGAAATCAGTCAGATATCTCAAAAGTATAACAGATAACGCTGAAACTGAATAAGTAGGTACCACTTTAATGACCTTAAAGACATCAGATTAACATCCCCAAAGCCCTCTGTAAGTCAGATAGATAAAAGTGATATAGGCTGTGAACTGAGTTATTAGACTGGACAAACTAGTGAGGAAAGCTGGCTCTGTAATTGGAGCCAGACTGGACACGCTGGGGGAGGTGGTGGAAAGATGCACACTAAAGATGTTAGAAGCAATTCTGAACAACTCTGATCACCCACTTTACAACATCTTTATGGAACAAAAAAACATCAGTACTGGAAGACTCCTCTCTCTCTGTTTTACAACAGAGAGATACAGAAAATCATTCGCACCCACAGCCGATGAGCTGTCAGACAAATGAATTTCCCTCTGGGATCAATAAAGTTATTTTTATTCTTATTCTTATTCTTATTCTTAAATTCACCATGCACAGTATAGAACTGTATAATACATTTCACTTTATTTAATGCTCTCTCTCCTTTTCTATCTTGTCATGCTTCTTTCTTCAGAATGGAAATGTTTGCTGCTCAGTGGATCTCGACTGCCTTCAGAACAACTAAAGCCCTCCTTCCCTCCTCCTCCTCCTACTGTCCTCTCCTTCTCCTTTCACTATAAGACTGCCACATCCCCTCAACCATCTGATGACTCTCCCCTCAGATTCGCAAGACAGACTCTCGCATGCACATGTGCATGCCAGTGTGTGCACAAAAAATTGCAAACACACACTGGACAGACTGGGGTGTTGAGGTTGTGCTTTTATGCTGTACCTCTGTCGACAAACAGTGACTGAGTGTGCGTGTGTGGCTCAGGAGGAGACAGAGGCCAGAGTTGCCCTCACCACAGTCACTGTGTTGTGTTTGTGTCTTTGTGTTCGATTCCATTTCACTAAAAGTCTTGAAACCTTTTTAATGTCTCAAACCTGAAACCAGAGACAAAGCTGGACAGATGCTGAGGGGCTCCATCTGTCTGCATTGCCTAAACATAGGCTCTTTATTGCTTGGTCACCTACAGGAAACCATCACTAAACATCCATTACTGTGGTAACCAAAAGGAGTGCATCCACTTACACTGTTTTGTGTTACTGAGTCAGGAGGTAGTTTAATGTCATGTTATGATGTTATGATAAAGTGGGGTCAGTTTTCAATTCAGTACCAAGTTTTTTGTGGGTAGCTTTTTTTCTTTTTCTATCACCAATATTGTCCATATTGTACTAAACAATTACCAATAGCTTTGGGATGTCCTGATTTGTCCTAAATCCAAATGAATTTATAGTATGTTGACCTTGAGTCCTGGTGCCAGCATGATTTCCATCATTGATATTTTTCAAATAGTTGTGTACTACATTCTTCTTTGACATTGCAAGAGTCAAGTCTATGGGAAAGAATGAAAGATTGAAAATATCTTAATACACGAACCTTAATCTTTAAAATTTTTTTTGAGTGCATCTACAAGGTTATGGTTCTGTGGCAAATCATGTAGAGGTATAAACCATGTCAGTGGTGCACACTAGCTTTACATACATTGTAAATGTTTTATCAAAACATGTCTTGCTCGCCCCCAAGTCAGAAACTGAAACCTGCAATATCCATGTTTCTAGAGTAGACTGATATTTCACAATCTGAAAACCCATCAGTTAATCTGCTGACTTAGCATTAGGGAGTAACACCCTGGATAGGATTGGAGAGGACTTCCTGTTCCGTTTGTCAGACATTGTTTATGAATGCAGATACATTTTAAAAAACTAAATTGTTAGATGATTACCATTAGTTTTGATTCTTAACCTGGATGCAAGCAAAACCTACTAAAACATGATTGGTCAATAGACGTCTGTGAACTACAAACTGAAGCCAGAAAAACTGTCCCTTGCCTACAGACTGATTGATATGCAGATATCTATTTACAGATATTACATATTTATAACTCTCTGATACCATCAGTCTCATTTTAATGGATTTTCCAGAAATAGCCATTAAATGCAGCCTCTTTTTTCTAAAAAAAGAAAAAAAAAGAAAAAAAAAAGAAAAGTGCAGCACCGATAATGTTGTCTCGCTTTTAAACGTGGCTGCTCAGAACAGGTATATATTACTGTCGGTAGATGTAGTCGGACAACACTCCTGCTTTCATTCATCAAGTCCTTAAAATGCCAAATCTATATTAAACCACATCCCTCAAGCTCTGAACTGGGACATAGGTGTTGTCTGTCCTTTTGAGCCACTTCAGTTTCTAACACTCCCTCAGCCTCAGTGTCTCGTCTTTAAATGATGATGACTGCCAGATGCCTACACTTAACAACAACAGTCAGGGTATGAAAAGCATCTGAAAGGAGTGTGATGATGCACAGCAGATTCCTGCAGGCCAGAGCAAGCACCAGACATAGCTGTTGATTAGATTGGAGCTCATGGAGGGTCGGACTCCTCTGGCGTCTCCCCAAGCTCCTCAGCTCTGCACCATATGCCACATCCAGGGTGGCAGAGACACAAGAAGAGAGGACTGAAGAGGGTGCGGATAATTAAAGCATTGTCACGCAGGCCTGGATTTGATTATGCCAGAAGGTCACCAAGTGTTGAATCTGTTTACAGACAGCCAGGCTTATTAAGGCAGGAGAGTCCAGTGCTTTTCCTGCTACAGTTCACACGTTCATAGCCATGAGGCTGCTCTATTCTCCCGTTCTCCTCCCTTGTCCCTCGCCCCTCATCCACACTTGTCTGTGCTGTCCTCAAGCTTGTCTCAAGAGTGTTAATGTTTTCCCTCAAGTGTCATTGTTATCAGCTTATGTCAGTTTTTCCCCCACATGAGGAAATTTCTAACGTTGTTTCGCAGTTTTTTTTAAATGAGCACTGAAAACAAACTAGGTTTCAAGGCCATGACTTATGCTTTGATTACAACATGATTGTTATATAACTGCAGAAATCTGACATGCCATGTTCACCCTCTCGTCAAATAAAAAAGTTATTACATAAACCTTTACACAACAACTTACCACTCAGTTAATTTTTGGCAGCTATAATAATAACTGGTGTTTCTTTTCAAAGCTGGTCCCAACAGTCAAGGCCTTCTCTCTGATTTCTGTTTCGTGTTTGATTTGTCTGCACACAGTCAGTGCAGATATCAGGAATCATTTTCCTCCTTCAGAAGAATCCATTCACTGTGTCAGAATGAAAAACAGCTTTCAGATCGAGATAATCCTTTACAGTCAAAATGAAACTTTCATTTGGTTTTGTCAGAGTGCTTTTTTTTAATGTGAAGACATGGAAATTAGTTGGTGACCTGGAAAAAAATTTACAAGATCCAAGTTGGAGCTGTAAAGCCTAGTCTAGACTACATAACTTTTACTGCAGTTGTCTTATCAAGGCAATAATCCTTAAGTCTTAGTCATGGGTAATCCGCTTGCTACACCATATTTCTGTCATAGCGGCAAACAAGATGCTATCAAGGAGCACCTTGTAAACAAGTCAGAATCTGAGATGAACAAAATCCAATGAGGCTAAAGGGCACGAAGGCAAGAAATTGGAGAGTTTCATAGTCTACAGAATCACTGAATTGGCTCTAGTCCCCAAACATTTTCATTTGTGTAACTTCAGAATTAGAGCAAATGGCTGCCCATCTAGCCAAAAGAAAATAAAAAATCAAATGCAAATCTGCAAAAGCATCATTTCAATCAATAGGATCTTCTTCAAGCAAGTGAAAAAATATATAAAAAAATATATAAGAGGGATGTTGTTACCATGATGTCACCCATTAGTTTGTCTGGTGAGTTCTTTCACCTTCGCCATCTTAGTTTTTTGAAACTATGCGTCACAAGTGAGGAGTAGATCTGCCTGTGAAACCGAACCATGCTATAAGCTCATATGGTAACTCTTCAGTGGTGGGGTATTGTATTGAAACCTAGCAGTTAAAATCATAAACTCATCAGGTAAGTGTTTACTGAGGTCATAGATCAAGGGAGCTGAGGGCTGTTATCCAAGAGACTTCTGTACAACCAGCAGATTTGTTGCAACCAGATGACTCACCCCCTGGTTGCCATTAAAAAGAGTACAGAATGCATTTCTGCATTGTCTTATTTTTTCATTCCCAGAAGCTGCATCCATCTTTTAAATACAGTTTATGAGAGAAGTGCTAATCAATTCAAATCACAAATCACCTTGCATCCATTTGCATAGCAATATGACAACTCATGGTAAAATTGGTATATTTTACAAGTGTTGTAGTCTGCACTGGCTTTAATATAAAAAAACTCTGATGTAATTTATCTGGTGTTCAAGCCAGTTGTTGGTATGACCTTGCTTTTTGGAGTTGAGAGCAATTATTACAGCATGCCCTTCTCAGCCACACTGTCCTTGTATCACCTGCAAATTTCTCCTTACACTCTTAACACATTATCACATTTACTATAATACTGAAATTGTCAACTGTGGACAAAGTAAACACACAACGAAACAAAAAGGTGATGTAAATGATATCTGTACCCATCAAAAAATGATAGCAATCAAAAGCAGATAATTGTACAAAGTTTTCAGATTGCTCTGTTGATTGATTTGATATGAAATATGACTACTATAAAACACAGTTTGCAAGTCTGTGTGTAAATGCTTTTACATACTGACAATGTGATAAAACTACAGTTTTTTAATTATCATTGTGTTCATGAATAATGTGTTAATTTTAGTGGACTACTTTTCTTTTTTTGTGGGATAGGCTCTGTTTTGCTGTAAATAATGTGTAAAGGAAAGGTTACTGTAAAGAGAGTAAGACTATTAGAATAATTTTCACTACCACAGCCTCTTTGGAACTGAGCGTTGCAAGCTGAATATGAGAGAAGCAACATTTCTATTGTTTTTACTATTTATTTTTCTATTCTTGCCCTAACCTGTTTAGTATTGTACCTGTCATAGATTAATGTCTTTTCACTGTTTTAGGATAACATGGTTTTGATTAGCCTGTGTGTATATATTCTGATCTCTAATCAGTGTCCCTTACGAAGAGTCAAAAGAAGTGGATTTTGGAAATCAGAACCTGCAGAGACAAGCGTCTTTTCCAGGCATCTGCCGAGGAACTCAGACAGGCTATTCACTGCATTGACAAGCCTTTTTTTTTCTCTCAACATGTTTGTATGATCTGAACTGAAACATGTCCTCATGGGAACCAGACAACATAGAAATATGTACACATGTAAAGAAAATCTAATCTTGAAAATGAAAATGTTCTTGTTTCAGTTTCTGCTAAAAAAAAAGAAAAAAAAAGAAAGCAAGGCATTGTGTTTCTCCTTTAATGTCTGACTTAAAAAAAAAAAGAAAAAACACACAGGTTTAGGACCTTCGAGCTCCTGATGTGCCACTTCATGTTTTATAGTGGACTATGGCAGAGGAATCCCCTGGTCTGTTCACTGTTTACTCTTCAGATCAGAGTGGCCAACCTAATTGTACTCAAAGGGTTAAGTGTCATTTGAAGACTGTGTTGTGATAAGAGTTTGCTGTAAAAAAAAAATTCAGTTCAGTTAATAAACATTTTAGTTGTTTACATTATTACTTGTGAGTATTTGGCTGATGACTGGCAGTTAAACTCTCAGGTAGATGAGTCAAGCTTCCAGAGTAACAGCAAAAAATAAATATATATTTCATATTTGGGGCAATCGTGACAGATGGCCAAACGGCTCAGCCACCACATCATTCACCGGCACCTTAAATGAAAGCAACATTTCGGAGCCTCAAAAATGAAAGCCAACACAGCATCAGGATACAGTCCTGTAAAAGTCTTTCATGTTTCTACTTTTATCAGCACTGCTGTTTTCTATTTCCTTCAGGAAAGGTATGAAAGGCTGCGTGGCAGTAAAGATAAGTACATCCTTTTGATGCTTTAATGGAGCGCTTCTGCACCACTAGGAGCTGGTATGGCAATGCTTTTGAAGCAACACTGTGGGGAAAAAATCTGAAAGTTGAACAACATACCTAATGTTTTATATTTTGTGACACCACCACAATCAATACAAAACATAGACACAGCCTGAAAGTGTACAAAATTCACCAAGTCCCTAAAAGGCAGCTATTCCCCAATCAGTTGGAAATTTATTTCAAAATAAAATATGATTTTCTGCCAGAGTTAGTAAGCACCTGGTTTTTTACGAACACTCAAATCCTTCCTTTAAAAGCCACATTTGCTCAGTTCTAAACATTCAAAGGTTTGCGACCAAATGCTGTTTTCACGCAGCCCTAAACTTAGACATCACCCAACAGAGGTGTTTATCTGTCTGATACTGGTGTGTTATCTGCCAACTCCCAAGTACAATGTCCAGATAATGTTGACTTGCACTCATGTGCGCACAGAGCTGCTAACGATCCAATTCATTCACTGCTAGCAAGAGGGTGTTAAAAGGCCTTTTTTTTGCTGTGTAAACTATACAACAGACTGTCAATTATATGTTTTTTATGCCATGGCTGAAAATTCTGTTTTCCTAATGGATGGAAGGTGTAGATAAACTTTTACTAAAGGAATAGTTCTGACAGTATTGTCCATCCAATTTCTTCCGTTTATCCAGTTCAGTGTTACACGGGGGGCCGGAGTGTAGCCAGATGCATCTCTCAGGTCCTGTGTCAGGTCTTTGTTCCTATTTCTTAAGGACATGACTTTGAGATACTGCCCATCTGCTGTAGATAGTTTTTTTTTTAGTTCTTCCACTTGTCCAGGACACACTGCACCTAATACTGAGAGATGTAAGGTTTTTAGCTAATCAGTCTTTGGGAATCACCTTGTTGTATTATAATACTATTTTATGCCTGTCAAACTGTGTTATCTTTGGCATTTTTCAAAGATTCAGCTAAAGAAATGGGAACAAATTAGCCTGTCACAAATTTTGCGACTGGCTGCAGGTAACAAAGTGTCTGTCATGTGTAGACACAACCTTGAGTTAGGTACCATTTTTATGCTCGAATGATTCATAGGTCAGTGTTAAGTGGCTTAACAAACATAAACACATCATCTGAAAATGGTTAGGTACAAGGACTGGACTGGACTGAACACAGCACTACCGTGCCACAATTATTTGAGTAAATACACAAAATACTTTATGTATGTGTTGGACCATCTGGGCTTCACATAAAGTTGTTATTGAAAGTTTTGTTTTCTTTTTCAGTTAAAATATTATCTGAAAGATAGAAGAAAGTCTCATATCTGCTATATGTTGGTTGTTACTGAGATAGTGAAAATAATCTTAGCGCAAACACACTGCTAATATTATACAGATAATATCTTGTCATTAGTCTCTGTGCAATTCTGTTTGCATCTGTTCAGTCTAAATGTCTTTGTCTTAGATGTTGAATTCTTGAGTTGCCTCTTGGTGGGGGAGGTTCTCTCTGAAATGTCAGTCAGCTGTAAAGGAAGTGCTTTGTTTTCTAGTTGGACTAGGGTGAGTGGCCCTGGGTTGCCTCGGCAGAGGACAGCTCCACCCAAAGGGACTTACCATTCATAGACTGCAACCCTGGAAGTAACCACAAAGATGACGGAGGGCCTCCTTCAGCAACAACACTCATCTACTATATAGATAGAGCAAGTATTTATGCATGAATGCACTGTCTTTAACAGTGCACAATTGAAAATTGCTTTTTCAGTAGGCTCTAATCTAACTGTAAGTTTTTAATGTGTTGCTCTTTCTGATAAATCTGTTCGTTCCAAGCAAGAGAGAATGAGATCAGAGTTTGGCTTCAGTTTAGCAACTTCAGCAGCCACGACACCACCACCACCACTGCCTCCGCCTCCTACCCCTCCTGCCACTGGCAGTCAAATCGATGAGTTTCTCCTCTTTCTATTGACATTTCATGAAAACCTGGGGCAGCTGAATTGAAATGCAAGAGGCAAAAAAATACAAGTACACCACCTCAGGCAGAGAATTAATACATAAAGTATGTGCATGTTGCTCATGTTAATACAACAACAAGGATTAAGCTGCTTAAATGCCTTATCGACATTCTGACCAATCAATGTGTGTATAATTAAAGAGTGCAGCTGAGCTAGTGACAAGTCGAGCCACACTGTCACTACTGACCCAAGGAAAGATGTGGAGTTAAGTGTTTATTTAAACCACTGTCATGGCGCATATGTGTGTGCATATTTAATGCATTATGTATAGGACCTGGTGACCCTTCCTGCTTGTCTATTTTGCAATTTTATGAAATCCATGCATAAATTTTATGAAGCACCACATTTAAAGCAAAAACACTGCACAAGATCAATATTAACTATTACAAATACAAATTACCTTTTCTGTGGTCAAGCATGAGTTATATTTAGAAAGCAGGTGGGGAGAATTAAAGAAAAAAAGTCTTTTCTACTTCTATCAAATGGCTAGTTAGCTTAGTGAAGGGCTTCAAATGTATTAGCATCCACAGTCTGCTGTAGGAGAAGCCTGCACCAGCATACAAATGAAATGCCTAGTTGAGCCATTTATTCCCTCACTGAGAGAACTTTTTCCTTCTCTTTATGGAGTGCAGATTTTGATCTAAAGAGGTAGTCTGAGTATACCAACAGATATGAAAATGAATCGTTTCTTTTAAATAAGAGCGGGCAGTTCACCATCCCCAAGTATGAATTTTTCATAGTGCTCCTGAAAGGATGAATAAGTTGGAGAAAAATGAGACGGTGCTGCAAAAGATCTAATAAAGATACAGAGAAGTGTAAAGCAGAGGCTGTGAGGACGTTTGAGCGCATCATGCATCACTTCTTTGTTCTTCTGTCTTGTATTTTCTGTGCTGATTGTTTGTTTGTGTGTCAGAAACATTATGCAAAAAACTACAAGGCCAAATTCCATTAAACTTGGTGGGGGGAAAAAAAGAGTATGGCCAAAGAAAGAACCCATTAAAATGTTGGTGTGATTCTCAATCACTTTTTCAAAAGTGAGATGGGGCATTGCCCTTGACGGTGGATGAAAGTGCCTTAATTCTATTAAGGAATTAAGGCGGTTGAGTTACATTTTCACTGTGTCATGGCAGGTCCAAAGACTTCCTGATCAATGCCCAGTTATAAACACTTTGCTGCATTAAAGTGTGTTAAGTAAGTTTTAAACAGTAACTGTTTAAAAGTATTAAAGAGTAATACAATAAGTGTTAAACAAAACTAACACAAAGTAAAAGAATATAAAGGAGGTAAAATTAGTGTAAGGTGCCTTTTAGGGATCAGATGCATAAAAAATGTAGATATGCATTTGTTGTCTTTTATAAACACTTAAAAAAAATAATAAAATGACAATAAGAGGCCTGAAAGAATGTAGTGTACGATTAATTTGCATATCCAGTTGGCTAGAAACTAATCTAAGTGTGTGTGCGAACAGAAAAAAAAAAAATGCAGCTGCATAAGAAGAAGGGAAGTGGTTCTAGACTTCAAGCAGTCATTGACTGCAAAGGATTTTAGTAGTATTAAAAACAATCCAAAAGCAGTCCTTATATTTATTATGATGTTAGTTTGTCCAATTGCTTTTGAGCCTAAACAGTTAGTGAAAAGTGAAAGTCTGCACTTTAACCAATGTCTGATTTAAATCCACAGTGATGGGGTACAGAGACAAAGCTACAAAAAAAATGTGCTATTGACCAAAAAGTTATGCACTTAACTGTAAAAGCTGCAAAATGATGATATCACAAGAAAACAGACTTTACGGGAAGCATGGTGGTGCAATGGTTAGCACTGTTGCCTGACAGCAAGAAGGTCCTGGGTCCGACTCCACAATCTGGCCGGGGCCTTTCTGTGTGGAGTTTGCATGTTCTCCCTGTGTTTGCGTGGGTTCTCTCCAGGTACTCCGGCTTCCTCCCACAGTCCACAGACATGCAGTTAGAGGGGTTAGGTTAATTGGTGATTCTAAATTGCCCATAGGTGTGAATGTGAGCGTGAATGGTTGTCTGTCTCTCTGTGTTACCCCTACGACAGACTGGCGACCTGCCCAGAGTGTACCCCGCCTCTTGCCCTATGGCAGCTGGGATAGGCTCCAGCCCCCCCACGACCCTGAATTGGATAAGAGGATGGATGGATGGATGGACAGAGCTTTACATCACAAAATGTTTTGTAAAGTTTTGTTTAAGCATGATGGATACACATCAAGGTCCAGTTCAATTCTTACTGGTATAAGTATTTATGTTTTTGTTTTGTATTTCCTTATATTATTGCAAAAATGGCTGCTTTTAAGTACTTATTGTTACTGCTTATTGTTACTACACATTCTGTTTTACCACTTGATGTGTGGAGAAAAAGGATGTTTTTTCTATGTACAGATTGTTTGTACATCTGGCCTCTGGCAGTTTTCATATGCCTCCCAATGAGTTGCTACCTGGCAACTCATGTAGAGGTGTTTTTACATATAGCTTCTTGTACAGATTAAACAAGATATAATTATTCTCCCCCCTGAAGGGAGGGAATATGTCATCGGTTCCGTTTGTTTGTCTGTCTGTCTCTATGTCTGTCTGTTTGTTAGCAGTCTAGCGTCCACAGTTTTCAAGGTATCATTTCCAAATTTTGTGTGATGGTAGATGCCAATAACAGCTCGAGCTGATTTAATTTTGGTGAAAGTCGAGTCAAGGTCAAGGTCACACCAAATATGAAAATCAGTAAAAACT
>VUQS01011928.1:0-25707 GCA_015108495.1 Heterochromis multidens
AAAGTGGGATGGATGCCGTCTCTCCTAACAAGACCAGGTTTTCCCCAGAAAGTTTCCCAATTATCTATGAAGCCCACATCGTTTTTTGGACACCACTCAGACAGCCAGCAATTTAAGGAGAACATGCGGCTAAACATGTCACTCCTGGTCTGATTGGGGAGGGGACCAGAGAAAACTACAGAGTCCGACATTGTTTTGGCAAAGTTACACACCGATTCAATATTAATTTTAGTGACCTCCGATTGGCGTAACCGGGTGTCATTACTGCCGACGTGAATTACAATTAAATTAAATTAAGAATTAAAAAAAGTAACATGTTGACAGGTGAACTTGACTGCACATTATATTTACTGCTTTCATGGGTTGTTTTAAACCTTTCGTTAATGCAGCATATTTCTACCTTAAGAAACTGAATGGAAATTTTAATATGAATTGTAGCTTTGTTTTCTTTTGATGCTAGGTTATCCTAATTATGTATTAGTGTTAGGCTGCCTTGCAATGCACAATCAGTGCTAATAATAATTTGTAGTATGTTTAATATGACTACTGCATGTGTGTAGTTAAAATTATAACCCTAGATGTATTAAGTGAATTGATGTATGATGATGTATGTTATTCACTCCTGGATTTAAAGCTAAACACAAATGTTAAATTCATGTTAAAAATATATATGGTATTTACTGATTTGATGCAGTAACATCCCTGTTTTATACGGGCTGGGGTTTTGAGATTCCATCAAAAGGCCATTTGCTTTGTGATTGTCCATAACGAAGGAGATGGCAAGCCACCCCTGAACCTGATCACCTCCTTACCCTGAGGAGCTCCTCTGAGTTTTCAGTGTGCTGAAGAAGGAGACCATCCACTACTTCGTTCATTTCCATTGTGTTCACTTGATGGAATACAGGACTGAACAACTTGACCTTGTTGTTTTATAGAGCACTTTGAAACTGAACCAGACTGGACACTGACTTGTCTGACTAAAGCTAACTAACTGACTCCAAACCAGAGGAAAGTTGAACTTGAGGAACAAACTAGAGATATTCCAAGCTCTTAAACATCCCAGAGACATTTTCCTGCATTAAAAGTTTAATGTGGTGGATACTTTGTTTCTGGTGATTACACTTGTTTGCGAAGCTCTGTGAAATATTCACTATTGCTTTGTGGTAATGTTATTCATGTTTATTTGAAATGACAAAATGTCATTATATTTAAGTTAAAGTACCCTCTGACTCCAGTTGTTGTGTGTGTCTCTTTCTCTCTTAAAGCCCTCTCACAAACTCAGACTCTGGTCCTACATCTGCCTGCTGGCCTTTCAGTTTCATTTATAAATGATTTGTAAGGCATAGATGGTCTTGACTTGAAATAAGGTCACACAAGATACTTAACAACTAGTAACTGCCTGAATTAACCATGCATAACAGTATGAAATAAGTAGTTATAAAACCTCTAACACACAAACAGGTCCATCATTTCATAATCTGTATATGTATAAATGTGCATCTAAATACTTTGTTTATCATTTACATAGACTTTCTAATGATACAGTGAACCTCACAGCTCCTAAATAACTTGTTTCTACTTGAAGTAGTTAATCCATCATTTATAAAGTATACAAATTCTGTCATTAAACAGGTTATGTATAAGCTTATTAAGCAAGATTAAACCATTTATATTCATTCATTCAGTCTAAGGAGGAGCACTGATAGGGCTTAAACAGGTGAGGGTTGGGGTGGCTTGGAGGGGGAATCAAAATAGTTCACAATCATTCTTTTATGTTAAGTAATTTTACCTTTTATTCTACAGGATAAATATAGTGATATTAATTTTTAAAAAGAAATTTTTCTGCTAACTGTGTGTTAATAGCACATTGTTACACTGTACCTTGTAACACCAAATCACCATTTTCCCTACAGATGTCTTGGAATGGGACCAGAAAGTATTGTTGTTTACAACCATAAGCTTTGTTTTACCTTCTGCACAAATTAATGTAATGCTGAACAGATATCAATTAATAACTAATATTTCTGTGGCTTTGCTTGGATACAGACAGTAGAATTTTATAATTGAGGTCTTCATCTTTTAATTGGTTGTGAAAATAATATGCCATTTTTGCTAGCACACATTTCCGCTAGAGCAGCAGTATATCACAAATGCATGCATTGCCAATTAAAAACTTTTTGGTGTGGTTGAGAATGATCCATTAAGTTGTGTCAACCACAAATAATAATGTAAAAAAGGATGTTGCACTGCCTGCATTGTCTTAATTTGATCCAGATTTTAGACTCGATTCAAGGCCAATGGAAATTATTCAAGACAAGGAATAACTAATGCCAGACAAATCTGCCTACCATCTATCAGAGGGTCCAATAAAATGGCCTTAATATCTATACATTCTCTTTATGCATATATTCTTTCCATACTCTAGATACAAAATGCCAAAAGGAAGAGTACTAACAGGGACTAGAATTTCTTTTCCCCCATATTAGCTTCTCTTCATTGGTTCCCTGTTAAATCCAGACCTGAATTGAAAATCTTTCTCCTCACATAAAAAGTCCTGTATGAGTCATATCTTAAAGAACTCACAGTACCATAATATCCCAATAGAGCACTTCGCTCTCAGACTACAGGCTTAAGGACCCATTATACCAACCATTGTCACCAAAAAGTGACATGACATCCACTGGTGCGAGTCGCTCTTTGGTGTTGTTACAGCTGGTTGTGCACCCATCAGTGTTTGCAAATTCACCTGGGTGTTGCCGCTGTGTTAAAGACACAAGTGTATGATCATGTCAGTTTTTACTACAACTTCAATGATATATGAGTGCAGAGCCTTGATATTTCCAGATTGTACAGAGGGAGATGCTGCAATAGCTTGAAAAACATGAGATTTTCTGGAGAAAACTGAAAAAAAAACTGCAATTGCTCTACATATGTTTTGAGTTCTTCCACTCCTTGATTTTTTTGTCAGAGAAGTGAGACCTATGAAATTTCTCTTTCAGTCCCATCCCACCCCTTGTGTTTATATGCTACTAATGCATCTCAGTAACTTCTGTCTACCCTTCTCATAGTTTGTGTTATGCCCTGTCATAAGGGTTCATCTGGTCATTGGGGTTCTCTCGCTAATATTGTAGGTTGTTTACACTGCACATTGAAGGATATGGCCTTCAATGTGCAGTGTAAACAAATATATATGACTGCTTTCTTGCAGTTGCGTAACATCTCTCAAATTAAAAACATCCTTTGTCAGAGTGATTCTGAAAAACTAGTTCATACAAACTCCCTGAAAAGCCTTCAGTTGATCCAAAATGCTGCAGTGAGAGTATTAACAGGGACTATAAAGAGAGAGCATATTTCTCCCATATTAGCTTCTCTTCATTGGCTCCCTGGTAAATCCAGAATTGAATATAAAATCCTTCTCCTTGCATACAAGGTCTTGAATAATCAGGCCCCATATTATCTTAAAGACCTCATAGTACCATATCACCCCAATAGAGGACTTCAGACTGCTGGCTTACTTGTGGTTCCTAGGATATTTAAAAGTAGAATGGGAGGCAGAGCCTTCAGCTTTCAGGCCCCTCTTCTGTGGAACCAGCTCCCAGTTTGGATTCGGGAGACAGACACCCTCTCTACTTTCAAGATTAGGCTTAAAACTTCCCTTTTTGATAAAGCTTATAGTTAGGGCTGGATCAGTTGACCCTGAACCCTCCCCTAGTAACGCTGCAATAGAACTAGGCTGCTGGGGGCTTCCCATGATGCACTGAGTGTTTCTCCTTCTGTCACTCTATGTGTTTATACACCACTCTGCATTTAATCATGAGTTATTATTAATCTCTTTCTCTCTTCCACAATGTGTCTTTTGTCCTGTCTTCCCCACATCACCCCCAACCGGTCGCGGCAGATGGCTGCCCCTCCCTGAGCCTGGTTCTGCCAGAGGTTTCTTCCTGTTAAAAGTGAGTTTTTCCTTCCCACAAGTGCTTGCTCATAAGGGGTCGTCTGATTGTTGGGGTTTTCTCTGTATTATTGTAAGGTCTTTACTTTAAAATATAAAGCACCTTGATGCGACTGTTGTGATTTGGTGCCATGTAGATAAAATTGAATTAATTGAATTACCTTACATTCTAAGTACAACAGCCTCAAGGAACCTGTGTAGCACCAATGATTTCTTAAGGAACCCCTCAGAAAATAATAACAATTATTGTTGTTGTTATCAACATTCCAATATGTTATCAACATGTTTTCTCACATTTATTTTATTTTACCAGAAATAGCGATTCAAGGTAATGCAAGATCATGAACACAATATTATGCTATAATTTGTGAACATTTCAGATAAACACACACTTCTTAAATTTTACGAGACAATAGAACATACAAAATTAATGTCAACATATACTAGATTGCCAGCAGACTGCTTAGGGTTAGGGTTACATTCACATCCCCTCTTTCATATGAAGTTTTCACCTATATTGCATACTGAAATATCTCAGGCTTAGGGAGAGGGTGTGAAATTCAGTCACTGGAGAGGGGCTCAGAGTAGAGCTGCTACTGCCCCACATTGAAAGGAGCCAGTTGAGGTGGTTTGGGGATCTGATTAGGATGCCTCCTGGGTAAGGTGTTCTGGGTATGTCCTACTGGGCGGAGGCCCTGGGGCAGACCCAGGACATACTGGAGAGATCATGTCTCTAAATGGAGACATGGAGAAGGTGGCTGGGGAGAGGGAGGTCTGGGCTTCTCTGCTTAGTCTGCTGCCCCAGCAGCCCAGCCCTAGATAAGCAGTAGAAAATGGATGCATGGATGAAATCATGGATGCATGCATGAATGGATTGATGGATCATTTCTACACTAAAATGCTTGAATTAAATTAAGTCTTTAGGTCTAAGTCATCATAAATGATAACCCTAACCATAAAGTTACCCTAGCCCTATATTTTGGAGAAAACTGACACTTTTGGAAAAAAAAATCGAAATAGTTGTTAATGCGTTTGAATAAGTGTTTTCTTTGTTCTCTTATTGGTCTCTGTTTTGCCCAGTCCCTCGTCTTGTGTGCTTGTGTTCAGCTTTGCTTCCCCTGATCCCATTAGTTAGATTCTGTTTAAACGCTCAGTTTTCTTCAGTTCCTTGTCACATTCTCCTCACACTCTGTGTTCCAGTGTTCCATGTTTCCCCTGTAATTTTCTAGTTTTGGTATCTCTGGCTCCAGCCCAGCTTTGTAGTTTTTTCACGAGTTTCAGCAATAAAGCTACTTTTGAGTTTATCGTTTTGCCTTTGGAGTCCTGTATCTTGGGTCCTAAACCTGCCAGCCACACAGCAAACCATGACACTAATTGTCAAGACTTTGGAGAACAATTTCATAAAAACAAAAAAAATACATATTCGAATTGTCTAAGGTTAGAGTTAGGGGTAGGGTTGGGGACATCACCAATGATGACTTAGTTCTCAGAGGGTTAAGATAACTATAGATAATAATTTATATGAAATAAATCAATACAATATAAAGCATCCTGAGATAATTGTTTTGAAGTTGTAACATATAAATAAAATTAACCATATTACCTAACTCTCAATACTAACTCAAGGTCAGCTTAGTTATTGTTTCCACAGTTTCTAGCTGGATCTCAATGTTTTCCACTAAAAGAATTGCCATGCCATTATTACTGATGGTACAGTCTCTTTGTTCAGGTATATATGTTCATTCAACATCCCTCACTCAATGTAAATGTCAGCTCTCTACCCTACAGTGACAAATTACATTTCCCTGTCAACTGTCACACCACCTTCTGTTCTGGGTTGTACCAACATTAGTTCACACGGGTTGGGATCTTCTGTTTTAATTATGTTAAAGGAGGGGGGAATGACATTAGGCTACATCTAATTAACAGCATGTGTATTAGTAGCAGGGCACCATCAGAACTGTATCTAAATTAATTAGGTTTTGATTTAAGAAATTAAATTCAAATTAATCATTGGGAAATGGAAATGATCCTTGACGTTGTTCCAGCTGTGAGGCTGGTTCTCCCATGTCTTAGCTGGATCATACCACTTTACAGATGCTCTTGGGGTGGTCTACTGAAGTGGTAAGAGAAATAGCTGAAATATTTTGAAATTACAGAGAGCCTGGTTGTAACAGGTGCAAATAATGGTCAGAGCCCTGATTTAAAGTTTTATTCTATATGTTATTTCTATTAACAGCAGATTTTCAACAGGATTTCTGAAGTGCCCTCATTCTGTGGAAAGAGATGCTCCAGCTTTGTGTTGTTGGATGTCCTGTAGAATTTTTTTCTTCCAGACATGTGAGTCAAGTTAAATTCACTTGTAGTGGTACTCGAAAACCCACATAAGGAGACAAGCACAGAACATGCGTGGCAGCTGAGAACAGTTGGTGAAATTGCAGATTTCCACTTTAATGTTTCCTCGCTGATATGATTGATTTCATGAACAATAGTTTTAACTGGCAAGCATACCATGGATGAAGATTTGATTACAGCAATTCAAAATCTTCCACTCCTGTTCCTTCATTTGAGCTTAGAGTACTAAACTTGCAAATGGTTGCATCCAATGTTAAACTGATGTTATTTCTTTCAGATTTTCTTGTTTGTGTTCATTAATACTAGCTAATTAGCACTCGCAAGATAGCTATCATAACTTGTCAAAACAATGAAATTGTGTGAAAAGCAGCAAAGAAGCCTATGATTAGATGGTTTATTTTTCATAGCCAAGCACTGTTTCCGCAGACTGCTTCATAACAGCAATCAGAGCCTCTCATGCTGGAGACAATCAGTCAAAACAGAGCAGCACAAACCCTAATGTGATCTGCTCTCTGTGTGAACATGACCAGGTCTAAGGGGTTGAACAGTATTTGAACTTAAATACTGTGTGGAAATCTGACACACTTTACCAGTGCTGTTTAAATGCAGTATGTACTATACATCCATTTAAAGGAAACACCTGAACCTTTGACTCTTACAGTGAGAGGATCATGCCGTTATGCTGTGGGGATTTATTATTACAGCGTTATGCCACTTGTGGTCCATGTATGGGGACATCAGGTGAATGCTCTATAGTAGACAAGGAGGGAAGGATGCTAAATAAATCTTGCTTTCTCCACCTCTCTTTTAACTGGCTGCTGGTCCCTGTGCAATGATTAGCTGCCTCCCAAGGGGAAGGTGAGTTAGCAGAAGCAAACTCTCTCTAATGAGCTAAGCTCTTCCCCTCTCTACCTCTCCTCCAAATACCCCCGTCCCTTTTTCCCTCTGAGAACCCAGGGGTGGTTGGTTGGTCCCTGGAGGGGGTCCGCAGCACATCTGTTCTCCAATTCACACCCAACCCCACCCTTCTGTAATCAATGCATTTGTGTACTTGATGATGAAGGGGATATTTATCCTCTCACTACTGCAACCACAACCATTTTCTCATCTATTTTGTCTATTATTCTTGGCATGCCAGTATTGATGATGTACTTGGATATTTGCTCTTACTTTGTTTCTTAAGTATCATGTATGTCAGTAAAAATTGCAGTATAAGGTCAAATGAAATAATGCTGGAAAGGGGCACAAGGCACAAAAGGCCACCTGTCTCCAACCAGCCCCTCCCTTTCTATTCCCAAGTCAACTCTTCCCTCCTGTTAATTAGGGCAAATTTTTGTTTACATAATGAACTTCAGGGTCAGTGATGACAAGCAGCATCTTGGGAGTGGGTGGGTGGGGTAAAGAGAGGCGTATGCAATGGTGACTTGTGGCTAAACAAAGCATACTACCTGCTGCCTCATGGCATCAAATTCCCAGAAACCTTGAGGACGACACGTGTTTTGGCGTGGGTTGGGAGATGGGGAGTCCTGACGGGTGTAAGTAGTGCTTGTCCTTCCACCCCTGGGGAAGAAATATGGCTCAAGACCAAAGTTAAGGCCCGTGTAATTAGTCCAGTGAAGGCTGTGATAACAAATAAACACAGAGGAGGTCTGGGGAGCTCTCCTGGGTGGTAACGCTGTAGCAGATCGAATGGTAAACTGCTTCTACTGTTCATCAAGTCCTCATGGCGCTGTGACTCAAAGAGACCCACAACAGCAACTCCAGGCCTCACTTGGGGGTTTATCTTCAAATCCATCTGTTCATTTCACTGTCTTTACTCGGTAAATAACACCTCAGTCATAAAAGCTTTAAATGAGTGGATACGTATACAAAAGCTGGAGTAAGCTGCAATTAAATGACCAGTCTATTTATACTTTAGAAACTAGCTGTATATAAGACAATCAGAGTTAAAGAATCAGGGAATAATTTTCAAAAGAAAAAGTTCAACTTCTCCATCAAGGCAAGTTTGAATATTAATCCTCTCAGCTACAACTACCCTAACCTTAACCCCTAACCGTATGCTAATGCAATATCGTTCTGATAATCCAGAAACCAACTAACTGAGGAAATAAATATTCTACCTTACATACATGTTAAACTATTTACATTTTTTTAGATATAGAGTTAGGGTTAGGTTTCATTTCAGCCACATACTAAACAAAAATAGTTTGAAGATGTTACCTTTCAATTCAAATTTCTTACATGCATTTTTCCCCAACATTTTTTTCTTTTTTTTCATTCCATACAATACTCATAGGGTCGTATGAATAAGGTTACAATGCAAACCACATTGAAACAAATTCCATGACAATAGTGCATATATAACATTTAATTCCCAGGGAGTCAAATAGAAACATTATTCTGAGTTGCTGGCATCTCACAAAAACATGCATGAAATGTCTTCTGGTGCACTGAGCTCGTATAAATGGACTGGTACTTATATAGTACTTTTCTATTTTCAGATCTAATGTTGTAAACAGGTATATTTTAACCCAAACTAAAAAGCAATTCGTTTTGGTACCTGAACTAAACCAAACATTGAGTGAAAATGAAAGTAAATGTTCAGAAATACAGGACACCAATAGAAGTCTCTAGGTTCACTGTCTTGATTTACACTACTCTCATTTCAAATGCCTCAGTAGTATTTTAAACATATGTTTCAATCTCATACTAGAACTTTTGTTGATGAATGCTGATGATATGTTTTGTTGGCAGAGCTGAAATGGTGGCAGACAGTGACAGTTTTGTGGTAGCTTATATTAATATACCTTGGAGAAAACATGTCTAAAGAAAAGCTAACAACAAATCTCTTTATGGATACAGTTTTGTACTTTTCAGTCATGTGCAGGACATTTAATACCATAATCAATTATCTTTGATTTTTGAAATGATAAAATGCAGCTGTAAGAGATCAAATTAATGTACAGTATATACTGACAGAGCTTCCATACACGGACTCTGCCATGAATACATGAACAACAAGGGAACAAGAGTGGGCTTCTTTGATCTACAGTATGGATGCCTTTCCTGCAAGACATATTCTATCAGTTTGTGTTCAGTCATAGTATGAAATAAATACTCTATCACAGATGTATCATTGTATGCCCTGTTCATTTGCTAAAAGATTGCATAAAGGCTAAGTGATGCTATAGATAAATGTAGATAAGAGTTTAATTTTGTTTTCATGATACTTTTGATACCATGAACACATGGTATCTTGCAACAGGTCAGAAAAATTAAAGAAATACCTTTTATTCAGAGTGTAGCATCAAGTCAGGTAAACTTGTGGGATATTGATCTGGTCAGTTAAGTATCAGAGGGGGTTGTTAATCAGTTTCAGCTGCTTTGGTGTTAATGAAATTAACAACAGGTGCACTAGAGGGGCAACAATGAGACAACCCCCAAAACAGGAATGATTTACAGGTGGAGGTCACTGACATTTTTCCCTCCTCATCCTTTCTGACTGTTTTTTCACTAGTTTTGCATTTGGCTAGGGTCAGTGTCACTACTGGTAGCATGAGGTGATACCTGGACCCTACAGAGGTTGCTCAGGTAGTCCAACTCCTCCAGGATGGCACATCAATATGTTCTATTGCCAGAAGGTTTGCTGTGTCTCCCAGCACAGTATCAAGAGCATGGAAGAGATTCCAGAAGACAGGCAGTTACTCTAGGAGAGCTGGACAGGACCGTAGAAGGTCACCCATCAGCAGGACCGGTATCTGCTCCTTTGTGCAAGGAGGAACAGAATGAGCACTGCCAGAACCCTACAAAATGACCTCCAGCAGGACACTGATGTGAATATCTCTGACCAAACAATCAGAAAGAGACTTCATGAGGGTGGCCTGAGGGCCCAATGTCCTCTAGTGGGTCTTGTGCTCACTGCTCGGCACTGTGGAGCCCAATTGGCATTTGCCATAGCATATCAGAATTGGCAGGTCCACCACTGGCACTTCTCACAGATAAGAGCAGGTTCACCCTGAGCACATGTGAGAGACGTGAAAGGGTCTGGAGAAGTCGTGGAGAATGTGCTGCCTGTGGTCTAGGGAGGCATATCCATGGAGGGATGGACAGACCTCTACAGGCAACAGCACCCTGACTGCCATTAAGTATCGGGATGAAATCCTTGGACCCATTGTCAGACTCTATGCTGGTGCAGTGGGTCCTGGGCTCCTCCTGGTGCACAACAGTGCCCGGCCTCAGGTGGCAAGAGAATGCATGTAGTTTCTGGAGGTTGAAGGAATTGATAACATTGACTAATATGTTATTGTAGGGTCTTTATCTTACAATATAAAGCGCCTTGAGGCGACTGTTGTGATTTGGTGCTATATAAATAAAATTGAATTGACTGGCCCCCATGCACGCCTGACCTAAATCCAGTAGAACATCTCTGAGACATTATGTTTCAGTCCATCCAACCGTGCCAAGTTGCACCTCAGGGTGTCCAGGAGCTGAGTGACGCCCTGGTCCAGATATGGGAGGGATGGCAGAGATCCTTCAGGACACCATCCGTCGTCTCATTATTAGTATGCTTAGACGTTGTCAGGAATGCCTACAAGCACGTGGGGGCCATACAAACTACTGAGTATCATTTTGAGTTGCTGCAATGAAATTTTGGCAAAAAGGACTAGCCTGCTGCGTCATTTTCTCACTTTGATTTTTGGGGTGTGTTTGAATTCAGCCCTCTGTAGGTTGATCATTTTAATTTTCATCAAATGATGTGCATCCTTTCATTCCATTACCCACCCCATATCATAATATTTTTTCCCCATTAAGATCTGATGTGTTTTCAACATGTTCATTTAATTTTTTTGAGCAGTGTAGTATAGAAGGCAAAAACAAAGTTTTTTACAATTCTGATGAGCTTGAAAATCAATATTTGGCATGACCACCTTTATTCTTCAACACAGTCTGAACCGTCTTAGGCAAACTTTCTTTTAATTCCTTAAGTAGCCAAGTAGTAAGCCATCCATATGGTATTGGACAGTGATTCAAAATCTGACAGTACTTTTCTGTGTTCATAATTCCATAAATTTTGACTAGATCCCCAACACCACTGGCTGAAATGCAGCCCCAAACCATGAGAGGGCCTCCACCATGTTTTACGGATGGCTGTAGGCACACACTTTTGTACCTCTCTCCTGATCACCTCTGCACATACTGATGACGATTTCAACAAAAAATTTCAATATTTGGGTTCATCACGCCATAAGACCTGTTGCCACAGATTCTTAGACCAGTTTTTGTGTAATTTGGCATAACTCAGCCTTTTCTCCCCTGTTTTTCTTCCTTAAGAATGGCTTCTTGACAGCTACCATGAGACCATTTCTGATGGGGCTTCGGTGAACACCAGCTGGATCAACTGAAAGGCCAGGAGCATTTCTCAGCTTCTGTGCCATGTCTTTGCTGAATGTTTTGCTATTTCATATATTATTCATCTGCTTTAGATAGTTTTTTAGGCCTACCACTTCTTCTTTTGTACTCCAATTGTCCAGTTTCCTCAATTTTTTGTAAGGACACAACGCACCCCATGCAGAGATACACGTCAAGTTTTCCAGTAATAGTTCTTTGGGAGTTATTGGTGCAAAAAGACTATTTTATGCTTGTCAAACTGTGTTATCTTTGGCATTTTTTATAGATTCAACTAAAGAAATGTGAATGAATGGTGTGTTTTTGCAACAGGCTGCAAGCAACGAAGTGCCTAAAGATCCAGTTTAAAATTGGTTCTTTGCTAAGCCATCTGTTACAAATAAACATGTAGACAAAACACTGGTTCCTTCCTTGAGTTAGGTGCCTTTTTGATGCTTGAGTGCTTCCTAGGTCAGTGTTAGTTAGCTTAACAAAAAACAAAACAAAATTCCTCAGAAAATGGACAGTTACAAGGACTGGATTGAAAATGAGTGAAAAGCAGTCAATGTCCAAAGAAAAACTTTGAAAGACCTTTAGAAAGCCTGCAGAACTATTGCTCAAGCCCACTTTACACTGAGACCTTGAAAGCAAAATTAAAAAAAAAAGATAAAGAAAGAAATGAGGGGTGTCTCAAGGCTTTTGCATAGTAATATGAAAATTGTACATAAATTTGTGTAGTAATGCTGACATTACCACACCAGGAATTCAATTGGATTGTCCCGTGGAAGGGCTTGACAGTTTAGACAGAAAGTATAAATGTAATTTTTAGGAAGATAAAAGGTTGAATGTGCAATTTATCAGTATTTCTTATTAAATTAATCTTATTTCTTAAATATAAAAGTAGATTTTATTTAAAAAAAATACTGTTTAGCTAGTGGATATTGCATCAGTGCCTGCTTGTGTTTTTTCTGTACCTCTTTTTATTCAACAAGATTCAGCAGAAAGCTGTCTTTCCAGGCTAGTCATCAGATAAAGGCAGTGTGTCTGGCTGACTGATAGTCATGCACTGCCATGAGAATAATGAGACTAATTTCCCCAGCAGATGACCGATAACTCCAAACAACCTTTGTGGAGGAGGGAAAAATGCAGTGATTTCACAGGCACTTTTATTCAGGATTGTTTGCTGCCACAAGCACTGTGAGGGTTAGAAAGAAAAGGTTGACCGTATTTTAGTGGACCATTCACAGCTAAGTATGTAACCTTATGTCAGGGTTGTTTTTACCTCTGATTACCTCTGAGATTATGTGCCTAATATTTTTATGGGAATTTTGTGGGAGTTCAGGAGTATGAAATGGGTGGATATTATAAAGGCTAATTCTAGTATATCTCAAGATTATGTAATTCTAATCTGATAAATAAATAAACAAAACTGCAGTTTTGAAACAAGCTGATTCACAGATGGTACCTTAAAGTGCAGTTTATATATGACTTTAATTGATTATCAGTACTGTCATTGTATTGTTTTTAATTCTTCACTAAGAATATTGATATTGTTGGCCATGCAGAAGAACTACTCAAATATATTATATACTTTATGCATTAAAGTATGCACACCTTATCAGTATGAATAGAAATTAAATTATGCAATTAATGAAATTGTATGTGACTTAAAAATACAATATTAATGATATTTTATATTTCTACTTCATTACAAATGCAATGGAGTAGAAATATAAAATATCTCCGTTTTGTCAGTTGATACATTTTAGATACAAATACATTGTAGTTCTGGCAATATTTAGTTGGTCTTGGATAAGAACCCAGTGAAAGTTGACCTTCTCCCATCTTACAGAATATGTTTTTGGTGAATGTCAGGCTGCTGATTCAAAGATGTGAATACAATGTCAGTTCCCATTTACTGACAGGCTGCTCTGCTACCCATCTGGTTGAGTCTCAAACCACATTTTTCTTAAAGCATAAACTTCAGGAGAGCATATAAGGAAACGCACAAAGCTCGAACCTTATGAAGTCTTCTGGAGAAAGCAGGCATTAATCTCACATGCTAAGCCATTTGAGCTAATTCCCTGCCACTTTTTACCAATACAGTTGGGATGAGGTTCTGCCTTTGGTTAGAAGGGAAAGAAATGGATATATGACACTGCCAATTGCACTTTTCCTTAAAAAAAAAAGTACAACGTAGAATGTGGGTACAGATTCCACTACCTCTTGCATGATTACCGTCTAATGATAAGGTACATTACAGTTAATACAATTAACTTTCAAAGGCTCACAAATGAAGCACTTTCAGGTGGTGATTACGTCTCTATTCTGTGGTACAGTATAGTTCATATTTGAACTCATAATATGTACATACATGGTGTACTGAAATTACTTTGTAGCATACATGGGAACAGTATGTATGTAACTAGAAGGTAGACACAGATCATGAGATGCTATGCAGAAAAGGTCCACTCCAGGATGTGTGTTGTATTAGTAAAATCAGTGCTGATGGACTCATTGTAACCCTTGCCTCTTGTTTTCTGACAGTGATGGAACTGCAAGAGGCCCATGGATCCCTTGCCAGCTCCACCTCCCAGCGGACAAAATGAAGGAGGAAATTTCACTGACATGACTTTGCACCACAAGTCTTGAGTTCATCTGGTCTGAAGAGTAGGAAAACATTAAAGCCTTGTCTCCTCCTTCTGTTGGCCCTCTCTTTAACACTTTAAAGGACAACAATCATTCCTCTACACAATCACTGCCCTGCAACGTCTGGACAATTTGTGATTTACCTTATGACTGTTAACTACAACGACTGTTCTCCTGCTATTGCCCTTTCCCCCTTTTAAAAACACATTTTTTTATAATAAATGTTTATCCAAATATATCTATACACATACTGTGGATAAAACTGTGGAACCCTGAAATTGAGTCTAGACGCCCTAAGATTTTAATCTAATTGAATTCTCCTCAGACATTTTTTTGGATTAATAAATTATTTACAGCTATGGATCTTGTAGGTTTTTCTATCAGGCTGAATGTGTTCCTCAGCACATGTCTGGGATTGGAATTTTTAGGTACACCAGGTCAGTGGGCACGCTACCTCCGCTGGGATGCCAGCACCCGCGGTGACCTCAGCTTCCAGTTTAAGACAGAATCCTCAGAGGCACTGTTGCTGTACTTTGACGATGGAGGTTACTGTGACTTTCTACAGCTTTCGGTGGTGGAGGGACTATTGCAGCTGCGCTTCAGCATTGACTGTGCTGAGACCACTGTTATGTCTGACAGACGGGTAGATGACGGCAGCTGGCACTTTGCCACTCTGAGCAGGTATAACCTGCGCACGGTGCTGGTGCTGGACGGCCAGGCCAAAGCAGGTGAGGTGAAGCCTCAGCGTCAGTTCATGAAAATAGTCAGCGACCTGTTCCTAGGTGGAGTGCCTCAGGATATCCGCAGTGGTGCACTTACACTGCCTACAGTGCGAAACATGCAGCCCTTCAGTGGCACAATCACAGACCTCAAATATGGCATCTCACAGCCCCTGTTTCTAGGAAGCCTTAATGTGCCCCTGGAGTCAGAAGGATGGTGCACCATGAACCCGTGTGAGAATGGTGGTATGTGCACAGTGGTGGATGGAGAACCGGTCTGTGACTGCTCCAAAACAGAATACAAGGGCCGCTTCTGCAGTGAAGGTAACACAAACCTATAAAACCTCCTACTATGCTGCTATTGATCCTGAAAGATTTAGGCAGGACTCCAGTTGTGAAACAGACTAATTCACTTCTAATTGAATCTTAGCTGGTTAACCTCTTAACATCCAACCAGTTGCCTGTGACCTCTTTAGGGTTAGGATTATGTTCTCATGTACCCCTTTATAAGATATGGCATTTTCACTTACCCAAATGTAACACGTATAACAGAAGAACTGTAATGAGACTCGATTTGAAAGGTGTTCTGACACCTTCTAGTTTCTGAAACTATTCTTGTGCCTGTGTTAGCATGTAACCCTACCTCTACCCTTACCCCTAAGTGGTTCGACAGTAACTTGGTGGTTGCTAAGAGGTAAAGCTGCACTAGCTGAAATAAGAATTGGCTTCTTTAACATTTGGAGAGCTGCTCCACTTTAGCTGGGGCATTATATACCTGATTTTGCCTGTCTAATGTCAATTATTTCATAATAAGGATGTTTAAACAATGTCATGACCTTGGAGGTTTTTATATTTTTCACATAACTTGGCTTTTTATCTTTCTCAGCTAAGGATTGTTTCTGCTATCACACCAGGTATCTGGGGGAGTGTGCGTGCGTGTGCGTTTGTGTGCGTGTGTGTGCGTTTGTGACTGAGCCATAAAATCGGAAATCTAATCTAACCACAGTTAGTCAGTGAAGCACAGGTTAATGACATCAGCCCTGCAGGCAGCGATAAGGATGCCTTTACAGTGAATGGGGCCTCCTGAGCCCCTTTTCTTCACCCAATCACAAGATGGCAGGTGTTTTATATCACATCCTTTTGTGCTGAGAATTTTGCTAGAGCTGTGTTTCAATTGCTCTACAGATGTGTGTAGCTAGAGTGAAATTGATTTCTATTACAAGAAAGCCCTTTACTCATTTCCCCACCATGTATTTCCTCCCTACAGGCCAAATAAAAGGCACGTTGATTTGCTTTATGTAGAAACTTGGACTTCCTGTCATTTGATAAATCCTGAGCTCAGAAAATTCTCTTTTTTGTTGTGGTAATCGTGAACAGTGTGCTCTGAAAACTCTTTCCATATATTTAATTATTCACAATCAATACACATTTGCCAGGCCTTCCAAACCACCAGCCTCCAGCTGCTAAGTAGACACAATAATCTCACTCCTTATAAGATAATCAATACCACTTAGATGAAAAAGTCCCCGAACTCTTTTTTTCTGTTTAATTAATTTGGATCAGAGGTAATTTGAATATATTTATTCTTCTATTTTCCTCCATTTTTCTTTGACTTTGGAGTGCTTCTCTTAACCTCTCACAAATATAGAATTTACATCCCATTTGGGCTGATGCCACATCCCCAGCACACAGACAAAAGGCCAGGGAATCTGGAATTTAAAGATTAGAGTCTTTTAATCTATCTCCGAGGTAGGGGGAGGTGTCGGGGCTTTTCCCTTTCTCTATGTCTTGGTGGTAGCTGAGCTGCTTTGCCTTTGCTCAGCTGATTGACGTAAGGCATTTAACTCACATGGAGGGAAGAAGTGTTTATGCGTTGATTCATGTTGTTTGGTTGCCTTTGAGAACTGCAGAAGACTACCTGATGTTTAATGTAATGTGTGTGAAAATCTGCTAGCTCAGCAGAGTGGAGGACTACCTGCTTAAGAGCGGAAGCAACATTTTCTCTATACTTACCTGTCTGCTCCCATTACTAGTCAAATATATGACAGAGTTCTGTTAGTAATAGTATTTTGTATCCTACTATCAGATCTGTTATTTGCCTTGGTCTTTTAGTCTTTAGAAGATTTCTAAAATTGCTAAATAGGACATTTGGGTGGGGCGGAGGATTGTGCTCTTTGACAGTCCATTTAGTATATTGTTTTTAGTCTCAGTAGCTTTATTGCTTGCATTTATTTGAATCTTTTAGATATCACTGCAAACCAAAACAGGTCTAATTGCATTCTACTCCTCCACATCGAAAGGAGCCAGTTGAGGTGGGCAACTCCTGGGTGAGGTGTTCTGGGCATGTCCTACCGGGAGGAGGCCCCGGGGTAGACCCAGGACATGCTGGAGAGATTACATCTCTCGGCTGGCCTGGGAACACCGCGATGTTGCCCTGGATAAGCTGGAGGAGGTGGCTCCAATAATACGTGAACATCTTTTGTAGCAATGCGTTTTCATATCATATTTAACATCAGTTTATTTTAAGTGTTTTTTTGTTCTTCTTCAATGTCTGGAGTATAATGTTCGCTGTTCATAATGCATGCTGTGCCACACAGTTAAGCAGCATTTCAAGTATGTTTAATTATTGAAGAAGATGATTTCAAATGCATTTGTTTAGACAGTTTTTGACATTGTTGATTAAAGGTTCTCAAATTTAACTTGATATCTGAGTGTTTCTTAGTTTTAGACTAGTTGGTTAGTCTAATTTTATGAAAGTGGGCCCTAATGATGTCATACTGATGATTTTACTTGGCTTGCACTTACCAGTAGTTAGGCTAATAATGGAAAAATCCATCCTAAGAGTGTTGACAATGGAAAACTGTATATCCTCTGCAGGTATTGAATATAATATTAGGATGTTTAGCACTTATTATGGATTTGTGTTCTGGAAAGTATGACTGATGATGGTAATTTTTGTTTTGTACAAACAGTGGAGAGTTCAGAGGTTACTAAAACCTTAGAATTAATCCTGTGGGACCAGTGAAATCACCCATTATCAGTCATGTGATGTGAGTACTGGTTTTACCTGACACTTAAAAAGGGGGCATTTATGCCTTTCCTAACCTTCTCTAATAATTTGTTTTTTTTGGCATTTTTGCCCTTATTAGATAGTGGAGCAGTGTAGACAGGAAAGCGGTGCGAGAAAGGGGGAAGACATGCAGCAAAGGGCTGCGGGTCAGACTCGAACCCGGGCTGCTGCACTCCGGCCGCCCGGTACATGGTTGCCTGCTCACCTACTGAGCTACATTGGTGCCCCAACCGTCTGTAATACATTTTGATACAGTGGTGGCCAAAGTTCCAAATAATGAGGTTAGTGTCTGTACAACTAGTCTATGTGAGCCAAAAGCTCAGGCTTCACACTGCTCTAAACACTCTTTTTCAAACAGTTTTCTCTTTTTTGTATAATGTTATATGGTCATCTCAAGCACACAGCTGTTGACTGTGAGCATGGAATCCCCTTTCACCTGCTGTTCAAATCTTCTGTTTTTGAGAATAAATAGTAAATGGACTGGTACTTATAAAATACTTCTCTACTCTAAATTAGCACTCAAAGCAAGGGGCAATCACAAGAAAGTTGGCTTACAGGGATGATGGTCTTAAGGGAGAGAAGCTAAAATAATTTGGTTCAGACAGAGGATGAACTGACCATATTTTGAACTTTGAATCATACAAAGCTACTCTAGAGTCCAAGACTAAAAATGGGAATGAGAATGATAGCTTCCCTTTTATAAACCTCATAGTTAAGTTTATAAAGATTCTTATGGCAAAATTACAAGGCACCTCTACTAGGACACATTATATGGGACAAAACTTTTAGGAATCATCCACTGTGTAACACAGATATCCACAGCTGACTATCTACATCATATGCAATGCAAAGAAACTGAAATAATAAAAAAAAAATCTAATTTAAAAGATTATCAGAGCCTGAACATACATTTTCAAACATAACTAATGTTTTGGACTCATTGAGTATAGAATTATTTTGATATGTTCTACCTGTCCTGGCTCTCTCATCCTCTCACGGGTCTCTCCTCAAAGTACACACACACACACACACACACACACACACACACACACACACACACACACACACAAACATACCTCACAACCTTCCATCTATTGACCCTTGTAGGCTGATAGGCTGCTTTTCCCCGACCTTGATTTGCAGCCTCCACGCTGGGACCCGTTCCCATTGTTGATTTATGTCTGGCTCTCCCCCTTTTGCCTATCTGCCTGGCTGCCCTCTGCAGAGCAGTGATAGGTGAGGGATGCAGGGGACTCAAGCAAACCAGAGAAAATTTAGATTAGTTTTTGTTAAGGAATAAATGACATGCTTAATGAGGCTGGCTGGTGTGGATTGGCTGTTTTCTGAATACATTATGGAGGGAAAATGATATCTAACTGAAAGTAACAAATATGAGTTTTAGTATATATTCTAAATTCTATATTCTTAAATTTCTTTTTCTAAAAGACATGAAATTATGTAGAGACAATGAACAATGTGATAGGAAAATACAACTATAAAGAATCTTCTGTGTTTCGATATAGATTTCAGAAAACAATCTTTGTCAAGTTTCTTGTTACTTTTATTTGTGCTTCTGCCTTCCATTCTCATTCTTCTGTATCTTTGTGTAGTATGCACCGTCCCCTGCAGAAGGAGACTCTAAGCAGGAGAAGAAGTGGTAGTTATCAAGCCAGTTTACTCAAAAGCAATGAAGGGGATGTCTATGAATGACTGCCATGTGCAAAACATACAACCCATCAAGTATGCAAGAAATACCACCTTGCACTTCACTTAGGAAGGTAACATAGTGGTGACAAAGATGAAAAAGATGCCTATGGTCACATTTTGAAACAGGTAACAACTGTACTAGTTTTAGCAGCTGTCAGAGCATGTTATCTGCTAACTCCATGTCTGGATTTCTTTCAGTGAGTTGTTAGGACCTGGATATGGCCACTTTTAGGCTTTTTCTTCTACTAGCTCTTTCCACTTTTCCCAGTAAATGGGCACAGTAGGCTAATAGGATACATTAGATACATGGTTGTGGTTTAGGTCTTCAATAAAATCTCAAAATTAAATATTAGTTCATGGAAGTGTCTGTTTAGGGCCGGCAGAAGATCAGCTGAGTCCCTGCATTGCAGTGACAAAAAAAACCTACATCTAGTCAATGGTACTTTATTTGCAAGAGTGTGTGCTTGGGCAGAGTTCTTAAAACTGATTTAATGACAAAGGAAACAAGATACACACTTGTGTGCAAAAGGTGTCAGAGCAATGAGCGATGTAGTAAAACAGCAGATACCAACAAATAACAGTGCTAATTGTTTAACCGCTTTACATCCACCAGGTTACTGACAAGCCAGTGACTCAGAGGTCATTGGGAGGCCAGACAAGCATAGTTTCAGAAACTAGAAGAAATTATCTTTCAAATCAAGTCTCTTACATGCATTTTGGCCTTACATTTGTTCTATTATCTGATTTGTGTTTGGGTGATTTAAATCTGCTAAATTCCATATAGACATATGGGAAAGAACCTAACACTAACCCTGACAATACTCCTAAATGGGTTGATGACTGTACCTGCCACACTTTTCCAATGATCATTGCAAACTATTGTTCTGGGTTTTGCTTTTTACTTTTTAATGAAGTCATCTTGTATAATATATTTTTTTAATCATTTCATGACTGGTAACACACAACATGCCCATAAATAACACAGACATTTGTTTGAACAACAAACCCTGTTTGGAATCAAAAGAATTGAATTGTTTTAGCCTTTGGGTGTCATCTAGAACCAGTATATTAGCAGCTTAAGCATGAGCAAAAGAAGAAATGCAGATATAACTTTAATGCTTGATACATTCAACCTATAGAGGGAGGTTAAAGCTGTTATAGCAAAAGGACAACTTAAACTTAACTCAGTTTTTTCCCCTCAGCACCCCTTGTACTGAAACAAGAAAATAGGGGTCTTTGCAGTGTGTTTCCCTCTCTAACAAATATCAGTACACTAGCACGTTAACAGTGATTTCATTACCCAATCATTGAGCTACCAGTTGTATGCCACTGAACCTCAACATGAGCAGATGGCTTCAGCTGCCCTTCCTAGCTGTTTCTCTAGCTGCCCGTATGTTCATATAAACATGAACCATGGCTGCTGGTGGAATCAGTTAGTGAGTAGCTTTTATGGCAGTTCAAATGATGTTGAAACAATAAAACCTTCAGCACTATAATGACTCAATTCTTTAGGTCATGGAATGGTGAATGTGTGTGTACATAACATTCATGTACTGGTATTCATGTTTCTGATTTGCAGAAAAAAAATCAGTTAAGCCAGCAGTGATGAAAGAAAGCAGATTTTGAAATGCCTCATTAATCACTGTGCTCTCCCACTTTTTTCTACACATCATGAATCATCCCTTTAAGTAATCCACTTTCAGCTCTAATCCCCTCCTATCCTCACTTCACCTTTTGGGTACTGAATTAAAAGCAACATAACCTTACTGGTAGCTATGTATCAGAGTTATTATAGTTTTGCATTTTCTAATTAGTTTTTATTTTTATTTCGTTTTGACTTTTTGCTTTTAATTCAGTTTAATTTCAGTTAGTTTCCAGAGTGAGTTTGCACGTTTCAGTTGAGTTTTTATTGTTTGAAAATGTTTAGTTTTAGTTTAGTTTCTATTAGTTTTAGTCTTAGTTTTAGTCTATTAATTATTGTATGGAGGGCATATGTCAGAGGCAAGATTTAGGAAAATCAGTACAGGTATTACAATAAAAACACAGAACATTTTGAAAGCAATTGACTCAGTCTTATAGACATCCAAAGTCTCAATAAATGCGTCCATCAAAGCCTCATACAGTAACTCAAGTTTTGATAAAAATTTTACCAAACTAAATACTAAAACTAAGGATTCTCCTCTATATTTTTATTTTAGTTTAGTTACTTTTCCAAGTTCACAAAATCATTTGTTAGTTTTAATTTGTTTCAAAGGTCTAGTTTTTATTTTTATTTTAGTTAACTAAAATATTTTTTCACATCTAGTTTTCTTTTTTAGTTTAGTTTTAGTTAGCTATTATAACCTTGCTCTGTATCCACTGATGAATAAATGCATAATTCAAAGTCCTGGTGAATCACCTCAAAGAGTGTTTAGTAAGTAATTTCTAAAGAGGAATTTCTGAGGTGAGCTGCAGAATATAGAGACCTTCCAAAGGTCCCTGATTCAGTAATTGTATTGAATTAAATGCGAGAAGGCTCCCATTGGACATTGTATCTGTGAGTGTTTGACTCGTTTGTTGACTGAAACCTTTATTAAATATTTATGTGTTCATGTCTCTCTCTCTCTCTCTCTTTCTCTCCACACACACACAGACACACACACACAAACGCCAAAGCCAAAATGGGTCCAGGAAAAGGAAATTGTGAAAGGAAGATAGGGTACAAAATGACAGTGATAGAGCAGCAGTATGAATTCTCTCCCATTCAAACTTGAATTACTTTGTATGTATTTGTATATGTGGAATATATATTATGATTTTGATTCTTACTTGAACCTCTTTCTGGGGCAGGCAGCAGAGAGACAATAACCGGAAAACGTGTTGAACTAGAAGGCTGGCAATTTCAGTGGCAGTTGGAAATTTGTTTAGTGCAACAAAATGGGCTGACTTAGAGAACCTATCACTGATTATAAAGTGACTGTTTTTCCATCAGAGGGGGGAAAACCAGTGACAAAAACTAGGGCCATGGCCACATGGGACCATGGCCTGTTTGGAACTAGTAATGGCTAAAGAAGCTCTGCCGGAGGCTGGGAGCTGCTGTTACTTCTGGCACAGATTGTGCAAGCGACCACATATTTTTTAACATCTCTAACATCTAGAGAAGACCACCAGAAGTAATGTCTTAGAAAGAGATTGTTCAACATACTGCAGGGTGGTAGGTGACAACATCCTTGATTTCCCACTGGCAGGTTGCCAACAATACAGGAAGATGGTAGGATTGTCTCAGGTTCCAGGGTTTCATTCTCTGGAGAAAACTGATGAGAGAGGGCATCAGGTTTACTATTGTGAGAACCACGACAGTACATAATGGTAAATCTGAACTGACCAAAAATCAAGGACTAACTTACCTGTCTTGAATTTAGTTGTCTAGCTGATTGAAGGTAGGAAAGATTTTTATGGCCAGTTCATACAATAAATGGCTGCTTGGCCCCCTCCAGTCTTTACTCCTCTAAGGCTTACTTTACTGCCAGCAACCAATGTCATAATTCTATTCAGTGGAAGTCAGACGCAGGGAAAAGAAGGCGCAGGACTGCAACTTACCATCTGAACCTGACCGCTGAGAGAGGACTGCCTCCACCCCAGAGTCAGGAGCATCCACCTCCATAATTAATTGTAACTTGGGATCAGGTTGGACCAGAACTAGTGCCACGGTGAATCTGTTCTTCAGCTCCTGGAAAGGTGCATTTGCTTTAGTGGATCAAACAAAAGTCTTATTAGGTGAAGTGAGTTTAGTGAGTGGAGCTGATTGTAGTTCCTGATGAAATGTCGATAGTTGAGTTGGAGTTGGCCATTCTGCTACTGCTTTTGTCTTCTCTGGGTCCATCTTTACCTGCTTACCCTCAAATACATATCCCAGAAAGTTTACTAAAGGAACATGAAACTCACACTTCTCTGCTTTTACATACAGTCTGTATGTAGGAGGCATTGTAGAACCTTTCTGACATGGTAATGGTGTTCCTTGTGGTTGTTGGAAAAGATGAAGCTGCTGACAAAAACAAAGATATTCACAAAATCTCCCAAGATTTAATTGACCAGAGCCTGAAAAATGGCCAAAAAGGCATGACTAGGTGTTCGAAATGGCCGAGTGGGGTGGTTAAAGTGGTTTTCCACTCATTTCCTTCTTGAATTCTGACAAGGTGGTAAGTGTTACATAGCTCTAACTTGGTGAAAATAGTGGCAACGTATAACGTGAGTATGGGGATGAGGCAGATGAATTGCTCATCACTGAGGCTAAGTTCCTTAAGGTTTGGATGTTGTGGATCTGTCTTGGTTGACATACTTCTGCAACATTGCATTGAAGTCGGGGACAGTGCCTCTGGATTGGCATACTGGGGTGGTGCCAGGGCACAAGAAAAGAGTCTGCCTGTTAGAAGAACCTGGGCGGAACAATGTGTTTTTTGTCCTGGATGTGGAAATGTGGACCGGCTCATTTATCTTCTCAATGATATTTGAGGGTGCACGGGAGTTTGCCCAGCTAGTCTATGTGTGTTAGTGTACTTGGAGATGGTGTTTGGCTACGTCCCCCAGTTTGTCTTTTGGGGGGGTGCTCCAGGATATCAGTGTGCCATGGTGCAGCATGAGGAAAAGAATTAATTAATTGCAACAAGATATAAGCAGATGTTGCATGACTGATTTCCCAACCCCTACGTATTATAATGCTACTATAAAAGGTATAATTTGGTGAGTGACTCTAATCAGCATTATTACCTTAAATGTAGACTGATGTCTCCTACCCTTGATGTAACCTAATATTGACCATGAACACCATGTCTGCTCTGTACTACTCCAACATGAAGTGCATCACTGCAAACTTCACCATAATACTGTAAACTAACCAGTTTAGCCTGCACTAAACTGTACCAAACTGCTTAGTGAGCCTACAGTATTTTCACGCAAAGTTTGAACAACACAAAATTAGTATACTTTAATTTGTTTTGCAAGATGTTCTACCTGCGAAATACAGCAACTGTACATTAGCCAGGAGACTAATTTTGTGACAAATGGCACAGAAACAGTTCAAGTATTTGGTGATATTTGTTGAGCTGCTTGAAAAGTTGCATCTGAAATTACCTACCGCTTAAAAAAAAAGTTACTTGCTCCTCGTTAGTGCTAGCTAGATGCTGATGCACCATGACAGAAAAATTAGATCTGGAACATGAATGCATGACAGGGATGACAAGAAAAAAAGGATGTAATGAGGGTACAAGCAGGCCATAGAATGTCATTATTGACTTATTACTGAGCAAGTCCCCCTTCTACAGGTGAAACTCGAAAAATTAGAATATCGTGCAAAAGTTCATTTATTTCAGTAATTCAACTTAAAAGGTGAAACTAATATATGATATAGACTCATTACATGCAAAGCAAGATATTTCAAGCCTTTATTTGTTAGAATTTTGATGATTATGGCTTACAGCTTATGAAAACCCCGAGTTCAAAAGCTCAGAAAATTACAATATTACATGAAATCAATAAAACAAGGATTTTAAATAGAGAAATGTCGGACCTCTGAAAAGTATAATCATGCATATGTACTCAGTACTTGGTTTGGGCCCCTTTTGCATGAATTACTGCCTCAATGTGGCGTGGCATGGATGCTATCAGCCTGTGGCACTGCTGAGGTGTTATGGAAGACCAGGATGCTTCAATAGCGGCCTTCGGCTCTTCTGCATTGTTCGGTCTCATGTCTCTCATCTTTCTCTTGGCAATGCCCCATAGATTCTCTATGGGGTTCAGGTCAGGCGAGTTTGCTGGCCAATCAAGCACAGTAATCCCATGGTCATTGAACCAGGATTTGGTACTTTTGGCAGTGTGGGCAAGTCCTGCTGGAAAAT
>VUQS01011930.1:9602-21525 GCA_015108495.1 Heterochromis multidens
TGATCAAAACTAAAAAAAAAAAAAAGAACAAAAAAAGAAAAAGAAGACTGTAAATGACTGAAAAACAAATGTTTGTTCCAAGAGTCAAACTGCCACACTACATATAGTTGGACAACATGTAAATGTCTAATAAATCTACAAAATAATCAGCAATGCCTTAAAACGTGTAATGTTTCCAGCAAAATGATATATCAAGTTACCCTGAGCATACCTAAATCGTTATAATTAGACGTGCTGTGATTTAAAGGCGTTTCACTGCTCTAACAAACAAGCCAGCTCGACTCTTGGCTCCAAGTTTACAGTTAGTCTGCTAGTCTAAATCATCCATGCATTCAATTTAGCCTGGCAGCGGCTAACCACCCTACACAGCTAATGCCAAACTGAAGCAATGTAGCCATAGTTTGGCATCGCTGCTGATTCCAGATCGGTTTATGCGGCGTAACGTCTGAGCTAACAGGCTAAAGGCTGTCTAGTCTTCAGCGAGTTTAAATATAAGCACATGGCAGTCGGAGAATCGCATGTATTGGACAGCATGCAAGGTCTACGTTATATTTAACTATTTCACCACTGTCCTGAGCTACCTGTAAAAAAATAAAATACTATTCAAAGCAAGACGGAAAGCAGTATCTCGATTCCAGTGAATAGACTGATCCAGCAGCCGGTCATGTCCAAGTCATCCAGCTACTGTTAGCACTAGCTTGCTAATGTGTTTGCTGCTAACCATAAAGTTAGCTAATTTCCGAACAATATGAATTTCCTCGTAAGTTATTGAACCGTAACAAATGCTAGACGCCGAATTCAAAAAGCAGCAGGACGGCTTACCGTGACAGTGAATTTAATTTAGGATGGGGTGGAAAGCCACTACAAGTCGTAGAGACGTGCCGCTTGCAGAGCCAGCTTTCAAATGCCTTGAGTAAAAGGAACTGCGCGGTCAGAGTACTGCGCAAGCGCAGATGTCACGCAAAGGTCGTAGGACACGCCCCTTGCTTAGGTTTGAGTGTAGCAGCACAAGACAGTTATTTACAGTGTTGCTGGTGAGATGGAGGTGGGTTTCATTGACAGGTCACAAAGGTTCCCATCCCACAAAAGACGTCTGAAGTGATAGCTGGGACAGAGAAAAGGCAAGGATGAGTTGTTTTTGGGTGGGAAGGTGAGAAAACATTACATTTCAAGTTTTTATACCACCTACTCCTCCACGGATGATCAATCAGCCGGATATTGACATGACACTTCTAGGGGTAGAAAGGAACAAAAGCAAGCATTTCTTCATGGAACATATGAGCAACTTTTACAAAAACCACCGGGACATTTATATAGATTAATCTAAAGACATGGAAACAGGTCATGTTGGAGCATTTTTAGCAATACCAAAGTTAAAGTTAACAGAATTAAAAAGCAATAATAATGATTGGCACTACAATGGACAGAAAACTCACAGGAAGGAAAAGTGGTCTTGTGTTGGGATGCAGCTTCAGTTTTGTTTAGCTTGCATAACTTTAGTTCAACCAGCCAGATTTAATGTAAAGACAGGGAGGGTAATTATGTTTATTTGGGTACCAGCACATGTTGGTATTAGGGAAATGGAATGGCAGACACTGGGGGTAAACCAGGTACTTAAATGGGGCAGGGTGGAGGTGGAGGTGACACTAATCACTAATCATATTGAAAATAAAGAAGTTGTAGCACAGGTGGGACACGGGGATAAAAAGGAAGACATTTATACAGTATACAAGAAAAAGTGGGGCAAAGCAAGGCTAAGAATAGATACTGAAATGTAATGGATATAGACAGCTGCTATAGCAGCTCTCGAGTGATGCTCCTCAAACATAAACAAATACCAAATCCTATTGAGTCAATAAACACACCCATTTGAACTCTTCACATTTTAATTGTGAAAGCGTGAAGGCCTTCAGTACAGAATGACAGTCATTGACAATAATGCACTTTGAACAGCATATCTGAACTGTAAAACAGAAAACAGCAACACAGAAAGCAGCTTGTATGAATGCAAAGATTTCTTTTTTTTTATGACAACACAAAGTAAAGACTTTTTAATGAGCTTAACCCTCATCCTGTCTCACAGGTTTGGGAACAGAGGCTCGCAATATGAGCACGTTACAGGTTGTGCATCTGACGGATGTTCAGGGTATCCCGCAGCATCAGGTCACGTAGTCGCCAAAGTGCATCTGCCATTGTCTTGTGGGCCCCCTTACTCTTCAGCCAGTGGGATGGTAGTCTGCTCTCTTGCTCTTTTGTCAGACGCACATCTTGTTTTTGAACTGAAATTGCAAAGAAAAAAAAAAAGAAAAAAAAAAACTTTCATTGGTGGAACAACAAAATAAAAATCCACACATGGATATGAGAAAAGTACAATTAAATGAAAATCCTGTAGATTCATGTTCAAACTACAGTGCTATCAGTATTCAGATAAAAATATGTGATGATATTTCTACCTGTCTAACCACCTTTTTATGTAGACTGAATGACTATCAAAGTATAAAATTAACCTGAGAGTGCTTGGTCCCACTTGCTAACAGTTGAGGATTCTGCAGTAAGGCCCTCGATGTATCTCAGGTAAGCCTCAGAGTGGAGCACCCGCTGATTTTTGGCAGGTGGGGACACAAACACCGGGGTGGATGGCTGTTGGAGTGCAGGTTGTCCCATCTGGCCTTGGCCTGGGTATGGTGGGGGAGCCTGCTGCCCTGGGCCCACCAAACCCATCTAATGAAAATATTGCAAGAACTCTATTATTTCACTGATTCAGACTATAAAACAATTCAATTCCACTCAATTTATTTGTACAGCCCATTATCACATGTCAAGCTTCAAAGGGCTTCACAGGCTTAAAAACATAAAGGCAGGAAAAAAAAAAAAAAAACATAAAAAACATTTACATTGCATTTAATCATCATCAGTACCTACATGTATACAAAGTTACAATATGAAAATGGTGTAAAAGTGCCCCGGCATCCCAAGCACCACATAGTGATTGTACACTGTCTGCAAAAGGTTAGACAAGGTAGCTAAAAAAAAATTGCAAACACTAAAGCAGTTTTTCCATGTACTCAGTATTAAAGTCCCTTAATGTAAACTTCAAACCAATTACCTGATGATTTCCTGGTTTATATCTAAACGCATATATCTGCATCAAGGTTGCAAACTGTATCTAAACTCAGATCTTGTATGCAGTTTTAAGTGATTTCTCTCTTTCGGAGCTCAACCGATTACCTGAGATCCATGAACATTTCCTGCTCCAGGTCCACCTCCCATTCCATTGACACCTGTGAAGATATTCATCCATAACAAATTGGAGCCAGCCACTTGCTATTGGTTTATATTCCAAATACTATTTTCAAAATGCAATACTAGAAATTAACCAGTTTTATCTGAGAAATTTCAGAAATGCCAATCATTAAAAAAAAGATCACGTGGATTTGTTAATATTATAATCAAGGTTGTGGTAACACATTACCATCAAGTCTGTTGGTAATGAGCTGAACAAATGCCCAAGTCCTAGTTGAGACTATGTGCTCTCAACTGACTAGTCATCAACTTAAGGATCTCAGCCTATTGGTACAGGTAGCCCCTCCAGGAGTCAGATTGGTAGACAGGAAGCAACTGCTTGACAGGTGGTGTGGCTATGACAGCACTCTTACCAAAGTATGGTATTCCAGGGAACCCAGGCATAACGGGCAGGAGATGTTGGGGAAAGACAGGCACCCCCATGTGATGTGGTGGTATGCCAGTCATACTAACCATGCCTTCAACATGTCCCTGCAGGGGCATCATAGCTGACCAATATGCACCCATCATACCTTCTTAGGAAGGAACAGTAGTAACACAAAACAGCAACATGCATTAGTTGAACATGCATTCACTACCAGGCATGCAGTTATATGTTAATATATGGTTTAATCATGAATGAATGGAAAAGATCACACAAATGAGAAATGCTCACAAAAATCATTTTAGTGCATGTGCAGTATGGTCGTGCATTCATTTTACTGTACAAATCCTTAAATGGTGTACACCAGCCTTTACGCTTCATGCTCTGCATTCACACGTAGGCCACTCCATGATCCAATTGTAATGCTGATTCTATAGAGTTTATCATGATGTGCGGGGTTGATGGATAATGGGTGTTATGCACCATTTAAGTCTTGGATTTATGAGTTATGTGAAAAAATGTTAGAGGCAATACAAAATGAAATCACAGCAAAATGAAATCACAAAAAATATAACTAACGATGTGAGTAATTCTAGCAGTTAAGCTTCTTATTCCAGCCTTGTAGTGTGCACTGGGGATCCATCTGCATCTATGAGGGGTTACCTGACACAGGCGTCATGCTGGGATTTAGCATCCCCATGGGGGTTGGGGGAGGCACCACCCCCATCAGTGCCCCTACTGGGGTACCTGCTCTAGGGGACGTCTGATGCTGGGCCCTCTCACGCTCCTGTTGCTCGGCCACTTTAGCTGCTCGCTCTAAAACACAATAAATACAAGTATAAGGTATTAACTTTATCGTTCACAATTCTTGAGCCACAAACAAATGGATCAATAGATTCAATCAATCAATCTCTATGCTATGAATTTAATAAGAATATCAAATAAAAATACTCACCTTCGTACTCTGCTTTCCTGGAACTGTCCAGGTTCCTCCACTCTGTGCCAACAAGACGGCTCAACTCCCCAAAGGAAAAGTCTGGGTGCTGAGCTTTGATCACTGCTCGCATCTCACTGCTGAACAGGATGTAACCACTCATGTTGATCTTCCTCTTTGAGCCTTCCTTCTTTGAAAGCCCCTTTATGGATTTTGGTGTGGACTATAAAAAATCACAGGTGAACAATTTACAAAAATGCCACACAATTACCTGAAATTAATTAACTACCTAATAATTACTTTCATACTCACCTGCGGAGGAGTGTAAGGCATGATATCCATGTCACTAGACATGGAAGACTGCATCTGTGGAAGAGACTGGTCCCCTAGTTCGCCATCATCATCCCCAAGATCCTCTAGCTCTTCATCTGTCATGTCAGCAAACTTAGCTTCCAGTTCCTCAATTTTCCTATCTAACAGAGGGGATGGCTCCTTCTGGGGCACTATTAGCTTCCTGTACAAGACATTCAGTGCAATTTATTCTACTTTTTCAGATAAACTTTTCAATTAGGAAAAGCTTGCTTCCATGCTTTAAGTTCTCCTTTCAATTACTCGAACACATACATAGATTGCAATAGAAAATGAAAGCACACAGGAATGATATACATCCAATATGAGAAGATCAACTGTCTCCATGGAAACTATGCCAGTCTTTAAAACCATTCAGGCCACTAAAAGTTTTATTTGGGTATTTAGCACCAGTGCATTTACTTCACAGTAGAGATGTCTTGTCTAGGTTTTTCACCTACCAACAATGACATACATTTGTAGTGTACAGGCTGTTCACCTAAAATAGTAGATTTCATCCTCCACCACCTTCCCAGAGAGTGAGAAGCGCTTCAGACCCTTGAACTTCTTCATCTGCTTCTCACTCTCAATGTAGCGGCTCTCACAGAGCAGAACATTCTCTTCAGGCACTTCAGTGGGCCGACATGACAAATAGTCTTTGAAGGATGATACAACACACTTTCCTGTGAAATGAGAACTAATTTAATTAATGTATTTAATGATTGTACTCATAATATTATAATCACAAAGTAATACACAAAACTGATTGTGTTCTGTTTAGGGTACCTATGATGCAGGTCATGGGACAAGTCTCCTCCAGGTTGCTGAGGAACACTTCCTTCTTATAGAACATCTTTGTGGGTTCGTGCTCTGTTTCTTCAGGATGGATAAAGATGGGACCGAAAAAGTAACCTGCTCCATCACGCATCCACATTTTCTCAATCCTGTTCAACAGAAATATAAAAGAAGCTGTATTGTAAGCATTTGACAAAAATTACTACTACTATCACCTACCATCACACTGTTGCTCAGTCCTTTTTTCCCCCTCAACAATAGCGTTTAAATGATCATAAGTGTAGAGAAGCATGAGATATATTCCAAATAGCAGTTTGGAAAAATAGAACTGAACTGTAAACATATCTTTATAATTAAGCAAAATATGAACTTTTGTCTGTCATAAAGGATATGCTGACACCACTTACAGAGCACTGCCATTTTCATAGGAGCACCTACTCTACCTGCCAACTCGGTGGCGCACTAGTCCATGAGAAGCGATGTAAACACAGTCTCCTACTTTAAGCCACAGGTTGTTGTAGCAGAGCTGCTCATAGTACTGACACCCTGGCTCCCCGTTGGTCACATCCAATGGGACATCCTCCCTTTCCTGCAGACACAAATTGGTTTCCTGACAGCAATATTTATATGTACACTACCAGTTTTTATAGGAGCAACCAAATTGCTATTTACCTTGTCTATTATACCATTTGTAATCTTGCTTTCATCTGCAATGTCTGGTGGCTTCTCCTCTTGTTTTTGGGCAAACATGGACGCCACGCGAACTACAGGAAGGGGTACCTCTCTGGGAACAAACCGAACAGAGCTCAGGGGCATGGTCCACATCTTGATCTTCTTGAAGGACTTGGACTTGGCAGAGTAGCGGGACTCGCAGACATAAACATCCTCTGCTCTGAAGCCATCTGGATGAAGCTTGAAGTATTCCTTAAATCCCAATGAAGAAAAATGCATTTAAAACACAGTCGCCATAAAACAAAACCTAGTATTAAACTAAAAAGAGTAAAAAGCAGTAACTTACCTTCACAAACATGACCACACATTTTCCCAGAATCTTGCTGACAGGAGCTTTGTTGTAATAATCACTCTTGAAAACTTCCTTCTCCAGGAATTTCCTTGTAGCCAGATGAAATGTTTCATTTGGCCTATAGAACCAGCAGCCATACAGCCACTTTTCCCCTGTGTGTATTAGTGGTAGAAAAACTGACTCAGTTTGACTGCCTGAAAATATCAATATGGTTTTTTGAATGAAAAAATAATTTCAATAGTGCTAAGGGACTGACCGGTGTCATCTTGCCAAAGGCGCTCTATGTAGATTATATGGGGCTGGAGGTTAGGCTCTGCAGGCTCCACATATACATAGTCTCCCACATGGTACATACTGTCCTTGAAGCTGCAGTCTTGACTGTATGTGCGCTGTAGGCCCGACTGCCATGACCCTCCAACAGGGTCCTCCCTCTTCTCTGCTTCTGAGAATTCACCACATATTCAGCAAAACAAGGCTATATGCAGAGATACATGGCACCTTAATGATAGCACTTTTTATGTACTGTGAGTTTTAATAAATCAAGTGTTTTGCATAATACCTCTTTTCTCCTCTTCTCTCTTGATTTTGTCCTCCTCAAACTCCTTGGGAAGCTTCTCTTTCTTCTCCTTTTCGACATCACTATGCAGATGTTTAGAGGTATAGCTGAGGGCAGGAGACATCAAGATCTCTCCATTCTTACACAGCTCATCTCTGATACGTATGAAGAACTGCTGCAGCTCCACAGCATCTTCAAAGATCTCTGAGTCTGTCCTGCAATGAAAATATAGTGTAACGCTAACTTCGGCTTTTTTTTTTTTTTAAATACAATAAGCACTGATTTGGTTTAGTATACAATGTTCAGCAATACTTTACCGATTCAGTTTTCTGGCCTTTTCCAGCACTTCAAACATGTGGTCCTGAAATACATCCAACCTCTTGTAACGACCTCGATCCACATTATTTCTGATAATCTCAAAATTGAGTGGCGGCTTCTCTGGGTTGGCGGGATCAACAGCCGGGATCTCAGCAAGTGAATCGCTATAACACCGTCCCTCATCATCTTGGTGGCCAAGCACAGAAACAAAGAGGCTGCGGATAAGTTCCTGGATGAGGCGAGGCACATCGGGCACATGGGCATCCTCTCCTCCCTCCAGGTCACGCCGCGTCTCTAAGAGCACCCTGTGCAGCAACAGAGCGTCGCGGTAAATCAGAGACTCAGGCTCATTGTAAGTGCAGGCATTGTTGAACATGAGCACCAAGTCCTCAACCAGAGCGTCTACATCCTGGTACTTGTTAGACAGCATGTGGCTCTTGATCTTCTCCATGTCCACAGGTTTCTTGATGGCGATGTAGTAGTCAGGCAGCTCAGCACGAGAAGGCAACCGCAGGAAGATCGTGCTGAGACGACGGCCCCGCTTATCAGTGTAGTTCTTGACAGCTTCATAAAGCTCATTCAGTTTCTGCTGTAGGGGTGTTAAATACTTAGACTTCTTTAGAGTAATGCTGTTCTTTCCTGCAATAGAAGAAGTAACATTTCAAATGTTTTCTTTCTAATTCTTGATAGATAAGAAATGTACACACTTGCATGTATTGCTTGATTATGTTAAGTGAAGCCAAACTGGTTAACATATTGATGTACTTATTTTCAACTTTGGGGACATCATGTCATCGTCATCAGTTGCTGGGCCAAGCTCTTTGCGCTTGTCTTTCATGATCTTTTCTAGGACATCTGCATCATTGTAGACCTACAGAAATAATGCAGACGTTCAGGCTAGACAGCCACTAAGTTCAACCTCTGTGTGAAACAAGCTATTTTGCCTCCTTTCACTTTAAGGTCAAACTTCCTTTAAGCCAACTTGCTTTTGATTGGATGCTCCTTGCAAACAAAAGATTTGAACAGTAGGAGTGTGAGGTGGCTCTGCTTGCAGACAGAGCTGTGTGCCTTGGATGATGATATTAAAGATATCTGGTCTCAATAACATAATACAGAGACAAGAGTAGAAAAAAAAGTGCCTGAAATGCAGCATTTACAAAGGTTTAAAGTCTTAGCTTCAGGCTCATAGGGGTTACTTGTACATACATTGACCTCTTACACTATAACAGTATATAACACAAAATAAGGAAAAACACAAGAGACCTTTGATTTTTGTCATACCATCTACTATAATACTGACAGAGGGACTCATCTTCAGGACCAAGAAACAAATGTGCTTCTTTAACTTTAGGAGGTCATGCAAATACAGAACAAGGAACTGGGATCTGTAAAAAGTATCAATAAAAGGAAGACACAAACAAACCTGAGAGCCTTCCTCATTGTAGTGTCGCGCATTGCGGAACATCAGCTTCATATCTTCCACCATTGAATCTTCAGTCAGGTACTTGTCTGAGCGGATGTTGTGCTCTATGGTCCTCAGGTCCATTGGTTCCAGGATGACTTTGTAGTAATCGGGGTAGTCCTTCTTCGAGGGCTTGACCATGAAGAGGTCACACAATCTGCGACCAGTGCCAGCTTCTCGTGCCTCAGTCACAGCAGCTAAGAGAGCTTTCATTCGATTTTTCTTTGTATTCTTCTTGTGACTAGAAACCAGACACAAGCCACCAAAGAATTGTCACACAGATATCCCCTTTCCAACAAATGACCAACTTTGGAGAATTAAACAAGTACGTGATAAAGTGCACCTTTTTCTTTTTGTGCTACTGGTGTCAGATGTGGCAGAGGAGAGCATGCTGTCTCCATCATCATCATCTCTCTGTAAAAGCTCCTTTCTCTTCATCTAGGTAAAAGGTGATATATACATTGAAGTGTTACAATAATTATTTTAAAAATACCACAAAACTGACAGAAATGTATAATCTTTAACAAGCCATAATGGAGCTCTTTTTTTAAAGAGAATGTCCAAGCAAAACCAACACAGATGCACAACTACAAGGAGAAGACACAGGCACTGACCTGCTGAATGTGTTGAAGTTTTAGAGCACGCTTGTAGATGGAAGAGTGAGGAACATTATAGCGTTTGGCATTCTCAAACATCAGCGTCAGGTCTGAGTCGATATGCTCAACACTCTCATACTCATTGTTCTTCATCTTGTTCCTGTGGGGAATTATGGGCTCTCACATTTGGGAAGGAGGGCACAGAAAAACTGAACTGTACAGTGAGTGTGTTTGATGTCACGTTGTCCCGCATAAGATAAAAAGACAGAATGCTGGTAAAACAAAATAAAACAAATCAATGATGAAAACACTAAGAAACAAACAAGAAACAATAGAAGCTAATATTTTCCACTATAATATAATGCATTTGTAATTTCTTTCTTGATATTCTTCATGTAAACTACATATACTTTTGCCAATAAAAAGAGTTGTTTGATACAGAGTTAACAGCATCTTTTCAACCTAAATGATAACAAAACAAATTCATCTGTGAACTAAAGAAATAGAGATATAAATTAAAAATCCACTTCAATTCAATCAAATACCAGAACAAGCATGAATACAAACATAGCGTTGCTGTGTAATAAATTTCCCTGATGACCATGAAAACAACACTATGAAAACACAGTTCTGTCATACTTGATCTGATGGAGGCAGATGGGCTGACTGATCTGGTGGTAGTAGTCTGGATAGTCTTTCCTGGACGGCAGCTGCAGGAAAGGCTCAGAAATCAGCTGGCCCTGGCTGTTCCTGGCACCTCGCACAGCTTCATACAGCTGGAAGATGGGATTACTCATGTCCATGTTAGAGGTCATACTCTCTGCCTCTGATTCTCCCTCATCATAGTGCACAGACCCTGACAAACACAGGAAGAGATAAACAGGTAATGACACAACCCTGAGTTACAACACTGTGCGGAGCATTTTAATCAGCGTCCAACAGTTTAACAATAAGATGACGAAGATGTACCAGAGAGTATGCCTTCCTCGTCACTTTCATACTGAAGAGCCATGGTGATAGCTGAGAGGCGGTCTCCCTGTGCGGATCTTCTATTCCTTACAGAGACAGACAATTTTAAAGAGCAGAGGAGTTAAGACCACAAAGTTAACACAACTTCTCTCTACATTATTCCAGGTGTTAAGTACCTGATACGAATACTGGACTTGATTGGCTCTCCATGTTCCATATCAGACTTCTTTTGTGAAAAAATCTTTTTAATGGTGTTTGCATCCTGCAACACAACAGTAGGTCACAGGTTAGTGTGTTGAACAGCAGCAATAACCTATGACCATTAGGGATGGGAATCGAGAACTGCTCCCAGCAGTTCAGTGTAGCGCAAGTGCAACTGGAGTGTCTACAGCGGGGATATGGACATTACTTTTATTTTTATTGCACTAAAGAACAAGAGCGCGATGGTAAAGTGCAAACTGCATCCAGAACAGAAGCAACTGAATTATACTGCTAACAGAACTTCGACTCTTTGCAAGCATCTGCACAGACATAATACTAACACAAAGCTAGCCAAGAACCCAGAGTAATGATAAAGCTGAGTGAATGCCAACTCCAGCCCAGCAGCCAGACCCTGAACTTCAACAGGTAACAAAGGCAGTAATGAGCAGTCAGGCCTGCAGCCTCCATTTCTACCTGTTCATGTTTCCACAGTAGAATCACTGTGGCGATCGCTTTGAAGTCTGGGCTGGTTTTCAACTTTGCTTTGTGTTGTCGGCTTTGTGTTGATACACAAAAACTAAAAGAAAGATTGTATGTGTGTCCTCATTACGATAGGAATTTGTGTTGCTGCGTGGAACTGTAGCCTAAGGTTTATATTGTTACAGTGGGGCAAAAAAGTATTTAGTCAGCCACCAATTGTGCAAGTTCTCCCACTTAAAAAGATGAGAGAGGCCTGTAACTTTCATCATAGGTATACCTCAACTATGAGAGACAAAATGAGAAAAAAAAATCCAGAAAATCACATTGTCTGATTTTTAAATAATTTATTTGCAAATTATGGTGGAAAATAAGTATTTGGTCACCTACAAACAAGCAAGATTTCTGGCTCTCACAGACCTGTAACTTCTTCTGTAAGAGGCTCCTCTGTCCTCCACTCGTCACCTGTATTGATGGCACCTGTTTGAACTCGTTATCAGTATAAAAGACACCTGTCCACAACCTCAAACAGTCACACTCCAAACTCCACTATGGCCAAGACCAAAGAGCTGTCAA
>VUQS01011934.1:23313-34254 GCA_015108495.1 Heterochromis multidens
AAAAGAAGACCCCCCCCCCCCCCCCCACAGGCAAGGTCCAGTCCTGGTATTCAAACATCTCCTCCTCTCACCGAGCCTTAACATTCGAGCAGGGTAGGCAGCACCTTGGGTCAGTTTTGGCTGGGATGTTTGTGTATCTCTGTAAATGTCCCAAGCATCAACAGTGGATCATGAACATTTTATCACTCTATAAATAGCCCTAGAAACAACACCACGGACATCAAGTTGTTCCAGCTTCAGCTCACAAAAAGTGTTGAGGCTCAGTCTGAGTGCCATGCAAAAAAAAAACTGGTTTCGTGGAAGCGTTCAGCAAACTGAAGGTCTACCGCTGTGATGCAGACTTCAAAACAATGTTACACAACAGGTGCTACAGGCAGAAGAAGAACAAGCAAAAGTCATCACCTTCTGCGCTGTCAGATGCTGATGTGCCAAGACCAGTGTCCCCGCTGTCTGATGTTCCGGGCCGGCGGCCAAAACGGCTTTGGAACTTCTCTGACACAGCTGGCGTCTGCCACTCCATGTCAGCAAACCGGGCTAATGTACGTTTGTGAAAAGGGACAATGGCAGCAGAGCAGTACATCAACACATGTGGAAGTGACGCACTGGGCTTATGCACAGTGACAGCAGCGTGTCAACTTACCCGCTGGTTTGGATTCAATATATCTCTGTGAGGTGGTCATTCCATATAAGACCAGTAACCTGGTGGAGACAAGGAAAGTGCATTATTGTCTGGTACAGGACACTGAACAGGAAGTTCAAAGTTTTATTCAGTGATCAAACTCCTGCTCTAACTTCATGTAAATCTGTTTAGTTTACCTCTCACTCACTTAAACAAACAGCTGATGATATATTTTTAAGCAGTAATCTGACAGAGGCCGGTAGACTTTTGTGCCCACTGTAGAAAGCCTATCTTCACATTAGGACACAGCAGCTGTTCGCTACTGACTGATGTGCTCACCTTTCAAATTCATCTGCCTCTCAACAAACCACCACACGCACTTTCCCGGGTAGCAACAAAAATAACAACATGAGCACATGTCTTATTGTTACATAATCTCTTACACAAACACCTCTACCGCTACGGGAACCCTATAGGAACGTGTACATCAATGGTGGCAGGAGAATGCAATGATTATAGGTGGACACAAAAAAAAGGCTAAGACGCCCCCACTGTTGTTAAAACTAATCCTCTCCTGCAGCTCATTCTTAAAGGAAACTACTGGTTAACCAGCCAAGGCACGCTTTCAGCTAAACACGACCACACGCTTAACTGGACCTGCTGAAAGCATTTTTAGATAGGCGGCTGAATGCGACAGTCACTGCTGTCCCAGTCTGCGCATTCAGTTCAAGAAACAGCTCCTTTGAGATTTAAGCCGCGATGCGCTGCACCGTTAACCGTTTTAGCTAATCCTACGACAAATCCGTTTCCGCCGAGCAAGCTAGCTAACAGCTAACATCTCTGCGGTTTGCTCCGAGTCCTGAGTTCACGTCCACGGTGCGTATCTGACTTAAGCCTCCCGTGTTTACACTATCGCAGATAAGCCGGCTGTCCGCGCTGGCAAAACGGCTGCTTTTACCTTCTGTTTCAGATAAGCACTGAATAGAGTGATAAATCTCGGTTTCGGGCTCTGAATCTGAACCCTTCGCTGCTGCTGCTGCTGCTGTTGTTCCGCTAGCCAACTGATCCCCTCTGATGGCAGACAACCCCGCAAAGACACGATGGATGCTTGTTTAACATTACAGCGCCGCCCGCTGAGTGCGGGTAGTGGGTGCTGTTTGACAAACCGCTCCGAGGTTTCCTGTATACATCTTGTACACCTCCACTGGTGTTACACAAGCAGACTTCACAGCCAAGGCAGCTTTTGTAACATCTTGAAATATTACTCGTAGCGCCACATGAAAAAAATCACCGGAGTTACTCTGTCATGTGACCAAAAACTACTACACCAACACAAAACGAACCCACCCAACCAAGTTGCATCGAGAAGGGACGAATAACCTAGAAGACTTTCGCAAGGGTTCAAATGTGTTGAAGCCATTTTTAAAATACGTTCAATTAAGCCACAAAACTGGCACTGAGGTGAACACTGTAAGCTCCAGAGATCAACGACCATTTTATTTATACAGCACATTTTATTACACGTAAACTCAATGTGCTTACTGTAAAAGATAAAGACAAAAAACTGTGTGGTCTACAATGTCTTAAGGCAATAAAAACAGCAAAAGAAAACTTTACATAAAGACATAAAGTGTAAGCCTGTGAAAACAGAAAGGTTCTGAGTCTGTTTTTGAATGTAAAACAGCTTAAAAGAACAGGACCACAGTAACTGAAAGCACCCTCAGCACACTTAGATCTAATACTGGGAGTAGTTAAAAGATCTGCACCTGATGACCTGAGAGGTCTCATTGGGTTACAGAGATGTTACCTGGGGGCCAAACCAATAACTGCTTTATGAACAAACAGAAGGATTTTAAATGTAATTCAGTATTGAACTGGGAGCCAATGAAGTAACTTCAATACATGTTCAAATTTCCACATATGTTTAAGGACTCTGGCTGTAGCACTCTGAGCAAGCTGAAGTCGTCCCACTGATGATTTGGATAATGCGACAAATAGAGCGTTACAGTGGTCTAACCTGCTTGATATGAATGCATGGACCAATTTCTCAGAGTCAGTTTGAGATATAAACATTTTCTAACTTTTTACATATTTTTAAGTGATCGAAAGCAGTTCTGGTGACCTTATTAATATATGTGAGATCACTGTCCAAAATAATGCCACGATTCCTGATTATATATGTATATTATTTCTAGTTTTTTTTAATACAAAAGTTGAAATAATATACTACATTTTACTATATTGCTATCAGTTAACCATTGCGCCAAAATTCTGATTTTGCAAGTATGAAATCTCCAAAAAAAAAAAAAATCCCACTGTTTTGTAGCAAGTGCTACCCTATGATGGTAGATGGTGAGTATTACAAATGTCAGTGTCCCAACTTCCTGCAACAAACAAACTCAGCAGTTGTGGCACTTTCACTTCCGTGTTTTGAGTCAACTTAGGTAGGAACTGAAAAAAGAACAGTAGCAGTACAGAGTAGAGCAGAACAGAGTATTATTAACCCCTGAAAAAGCACAAGTAGTCACTACAAACTTTAAAGAAACCATTCTTACAGTACATAAGGCTTATGTTCTTTTAGAGTTTCTAAGGTTTCTGAATAACTCCAAATATCTGAATATAAAACTTAAAATATTGGTGAAATTTGTTTGAAATAGTGTGCAGGACATGGAAATTATTTGCATTTGATGAAACTGTACAGCCATTAAAATCTTTAGAAGTAACATAATTTGCTGCATCTTCAGTTAAGAGCTGTAAACATGCAATAAGATGATGTTAAAATTAAATCTTAAAATTAAAGGAAAATAAAAAATGGTAACTACGTGTTCAGGGGTTAAAACGCCTATAATAAATCACACCGTTTTAGGTTTTAATGATTAATATGAGAATATCATGAACTATTTTTTTTTCTGTCCTCACCAGCAGTAGTTTCTATATTTATAAATCTTTGAGTAGCCATTATCAATCATGCAGGGCATGTAAAAGCATAAGATTTCAAACAAGTAGTTCAGAAAAGATGTTCGCGATAATTTTTTTACGTATTCACATTAAAATTCACAAGGACGATCTGATATCGTCATGTTGGTGTTGTTCCTGAATCGACAAAACTAATGTTGGTCCAGGTTCAACACTGCAAGTGACCAAACACATTGTAGTGATGTCATAGTTTTGCAACATGGAAACACCATCACACCACACACCAAACCGTAACCCTAACCCCATCACCCTAACCCTGACCCTAACCGCCCCCTTTTTTGGATGTTTTTCCTGAGTGGACATCGGCAGGTTTTTTTTACAAGTCGTAAACCTATGACATCATAACAATGTGATTGGTCAGATGGAATGTTGATCCTGGACAAACATTATTATGTTGATCCAGAACAACACCAACACCAGGATATCAGATAGACCACTTCACAATGTCAGATACTTTATCACACAGTCAGCTGTAAATACCCTGGGTTATTTGTAGGAATACTAGATAAGATCAATACAAAGAAGTATTACAGTAATACAAGTAATACAAAGAAGAATAGATGTACCAGACTTTCTCATCTGATGACTACACAGATAGCTCATGAAATAACAATTCTCCATCAGTGCATTTATGCTCTAATATGCATTGTCTTGTGTTATAATTTAACTCAGCCTATTCCACTCATAAGTCTGCGTGGTCACTTACAAACTCTGCCTGCACTGATAATTTGACTGCTTTTTTGCATAAGGAAGCTCTTCTTCCTCATTCGTTAATTTACAAAATCCTTTTTCAGCTGTTTCCTTTAGGGGTCGCCCCAGCAGATCATCTGCCTCCATCTCACCCTATCCCTAGCATCCTCCTCTGTCAACCCAACCCTCTGCATGACCTCCTTCACTACATCCATGAACCTTCTCTGTGGTCTTCCTCTTTTCTTCCTGCCCGGCAGCTCCGTGTTTAACATCCTTCTCTCTCTCTTCTTCACCTCTCTTGTGGACTTTGCACTTTGAATGGTTCACCCCAGTTTTAAACTTATCTACCTTCACTACCTCTGCTCGTTGCATCTTCACTACTACACCCGTCTCCCTCTCATTCATACACATATATTATGTTTTGCTTCTGCTAATTTTCATTCCTCTTCTCTCCAGAGCATACCTCAACCTCTCCAGGATCTCTTCCACCTTCTCCCTACTCTCACTACAGATCGCAGTGTCATCTGCGAACATCATAGTCCACAGAGATTCCTGCCTGACCTCGTCTGTCAACCTGTTTGCAAACTTGGGATCCTGTCTGACACTTTCTTCACCTCCACAACACTAGTCACATACTCTTCCTTGAAGATTACCATTAATTTACAAAACAAATAACATTTATTTAATTTATCAGAATCAGAATCAGAATCAGAATACTTTATTAATCCCAGACGAAATTATGTGGTCACAGTTGCTCCAGGACAGTAAGAAAAGTAATTAACAAGTTAAAATACCAATATTAAATAATACAATATATTACAAAATTACAAAATATTACAAATAGCTCTAATAATACAATAACTCTAATATATAAATATCCTAATATATTACAGAAAATTGACTGTAGATAAGTTGAGTTGGGGTGCCCCTCTTATCATGCTGCCTTTATTATATTAAGGGTGTATTAAGGGTTTATTGCAGTTTGTTTGTTTTTGTGCTCCTGCATGAAATGTAACTCGAAAAGGCTTTTATTCTGGAATGCTTTTATTGTGAAATACAAACAGACCGGAAGAGTTTGACGTGCTTTTAGCTGGCGGAACAAAGTTGCGTGATTATGTGCGGTGGGAGGAGGGTTGTGTTCAAGTCTGAGAAGCTATTAGCGAGTATCCTGTCAACAAAGTCACACAGAGTGCAATTTGTGACTTTTACTAAATGGACATTTCTTGACAGAAGCCTCTTTAGCTCGAGGGAAACGGTGAGATTTGTTTCGCGGTCGTAAATTATAATCAACGCGCTGCAAACGTTAACGTTATATGAAGTGGACGTTTTGTTTAGCTAGCGAGGTAACGCCAGTGCGCTAACGCCAGCTTCTTGGTGAACGACAGGTCTGTTAAAGGCCCTGCGCACAGCTCGTTAACCATTCTCGGAGGCTAACAGCGCTTTAGTTTTTAAATAATTGTTAGTTTTTTGCCAAAGTCCCGGTTGTTGTACTGCCAGAGCTGCGCTGCTAACATTAGCCTAGTTAGCTAATGAAGTCGTATTGTCGGTAACGGGAGCAAACACTGTCTGTAGCACTGCAGTGAGCAAAGTCTGTAGACCAGCTAGCGCTGTGCTTTGTACCTGTTTCAGAGGAGCAGCACATAATCGGTGAATAACTCACGTGCCTGCGGATAATCTCGATTTTATCCTGTTTCTTTAACTGACATTCGGGCTACACCTGAATAAGTCTTTTCTCTGCCTTAATGCATGCAGCGTCTTTACAGCTTGGTCATAAGAAAACAAACAACAAAAGAAGAGTAAATGACACCTGACCTCTGACCCCTGGAAACCTCCAGCCTCAGAACGTAATTTATGTTTTGCGGTGAGGCCATGACTACTGCCAACATCACCAGAGATATCCTGCACAGGCAGATCAGGGTAAGTAAGCACAGTCCAGAGCCAGTGTGTCCCTCCCTCCCCGGCATGTTTAAAAGTGTGATGGAGATGTTCACTTGTGTGTTTAGGACAAGAGAGCTGCAGGCTTCCAAAGGTTCTACCATGTGACCGACCCCTTCATCAAGAGACTTGGACTGGAGGCCGAGCTTCAGGTCATTGATAACGTGCCGTATTTTCCTGTAAACATGTTGGGATACTTCTGTCTGTTGTTATATCTTCTTCTGACCCTTAATGTCACCTGTTTCAACAGGGCCACACTGGCTGTGTGAACTGTTTGGAGTGGAATGAACGTGGAGAGTAAGTCATCAAACATCTTATCCTGGGATGCACTGTGAACCCTGTATGTACAGTGAATTTCTGTTATAGCTGTCCAGATAAAGTTTGCATGCTCTTCTCGTCATGTTTTCATTTTGAATGTCGCAGTTTTACTGTCAGTGCCGGGTGTGTAATCACGTTACATTTTTCAGTAACACAGTAAGGTAACGTGTACTAAATTCAGTAATTACATTACAGTTACAGTTATGTTGTCGCTCACGTTACAAAGGTTCTTTAGTTATCTGCATGCCGGGCGGATAGAAAAGGAAAAACACAAAGCTAGACAAGAACCCAGAATGATGTTAAAGCTGAGTGTATGATGATCCCAGCCCAGCAGTCAGAGCCTGATCTTCAACAGGTAACAAAGGCAGCGATGAGCAGTCAGGCTTTTTCTACCTGTACGTGTTTCTACAGCAGAATCAGTGTGGCGATCGCTTTAAAGTCTCTTTGGACTGGTTTTCAGCTTTGCTTTGTGTTCATACGTAAACACTAAAAGAAAGATCGTATGTGTGTCTTCATTAGGATTCAAATTTGTGTTTATATTGTTACCTGGTAGTTATGTGACAGTTCGTTTCAGGTCACGTAACGGAGTAACGCGAAAGTAGTGTAACGAGTTACTTTCTCTGGCAAGTAATTAAGTAACGTACTGCATTACTTTTAAGAAAAGTAGACAGTAATGTGTAATACATTACTTTTTTTAGAGTAACAACCCCAACACTGTTTGGTGATTACTAAAACTGATACAGTAGTCCCACACACCATGTTCTTCTATGATGTGAGTATGCTTCTTTCAGTAATTTGACATCTTCAGCACACAAGGAGGAGCCAGTTTAACATAAAAATACTGCATGCATTCTAAAGTGAAGTTGACAATATGGATCCATCAGCTGCTTATTAGTTAGTCCTAATGCCTGTAATGTAATGTGTAATGTAATGAAACAACAAAACATTTGCAAAGAAATAGTGAATGGCTCAAATAAATGTTGCTTGATTTCTAATTGTTATTATTTTTCGTTGTATTCAGTCTGCTGGCTTCAGGCTCAGATGATCAACATGCCATCATCTGGGATCCATTCAGGCACAAGAAGCTAACAACTATGCACACAGGTCATGCAGCAAATATATTCTCTGTGAAGGTAAGGAGAACGAATTCTACAATGTATTGGATGGTGAAGGATGAAAGTATTAACGCTCCCTGAGTTTACGAACATTGTTGCTGCAGTCATAGCACAATCGAGGCTGCCTTGTTGCTCTTTCTCAAGGTCAAATACTGAAAGAAAAATTATACAGTGGAGAATAAATTTTACTGTGGTCCACAGTGTGATCTAAAGCTCCCAGCATGTTAGTGCGTTCGTAGTCTGTAGGTTTGCAGACCCACGTCCACATGTTGTAGCTGTTTACTGTCACTTGGGGTCAGTGTTAGAAATATGTGGGACAACCTGTAATGTGGGCCACTCTTGTTTGTTTGTGCCGTTGTTGGGTTTTTTTTTAGCACCTGCTGTGGAGAAGAGAGAAGTCACAATAGATACAGAACATCTTTGTAATGGTGTAAAACCACTCGTTAAAAACAAAACTGTCCACTGCCGTCTTTGTTTTTGCAAATCTTTTTTCTTTTTTTTATCTTTGATGTTTTTTTTGCTCTTCTTTCTACGCACGATGAACACAGCTGTTGTTCCTTTTCCTTTTCAAGACAACTTGCACACAGTGGCATCTCTGTCAGCTGACATGCTGTTGGCTTTTGTGGAGGACTGCACGCAAGTGTGTCTCTGTACCCTCTGTGTTGGCTGAATTCCCATAATCCTCCTCTCTGCGTAGCCATAGAGCTATGCAAACAGATACAAACATGGGACTATAAATCCAGCTTAAGAAGTCTATGTAAACACCATAACAATGTCTTATGTGTGGCTACTGACAATTGAATCACTATGTATTTCAAAAATAAGCCTTTCTGAAACATTGTGTGTATACTTATTGGGTTTGCACTGATTGTAAGATTCTGGGTCAGTGCCAGTGTTCGCTGACAGTTTGGAAAATGCTTTTGTTATTTTTTTCCCACTTTTGTCCCAGGGTAACAAATATATCTTCATTATGAATAAATAACTCCTGTTTCAAAGTATATCAACTTTTCTTTAGTAGTTTAAAGTGAGTACAGAATCAAACAAATTTATGAAACTGGGTCCCAGATATGAGGACTATAAAACTGAAGATGGACAACAGATAATCGGTGAATGTCAACTTATTTACTAATCAGCTGATGGCCTGATGTCAACAGTGCCAATATGAACCAATAAAGTGTTGCATCTCATTACTTATCAGCTCACTGTGGTATTTGTATCTGTCCATGCAGTTCCTGCCTCACTCCGGGGACAGAATTTTGGTGACAGGTGCAGCCGACACGAAGGTCCATGTGCATGACCTGACAGTGAAGGAAACCATCCATATGTTTTCTGATCATACGAACAGAGTTAAACGCATCGCCACAGCACCCATGTGGCCTAACACCTTCTGGAGTGCTGCGGAGGATGGCATCATCAGGTTAGATCCAAAAGATCGGAAATGAATTAAAGTCAAAAGATATATCGGTAATGGGTGGTTTTGCTAAGGTAATATGTTCACGTTGTCCTTGTTCGCTGCAGACAGTACGACCTGAGGGAGAACAGTAAACACTCGGATGTGCTGATCGACCTCACAGAGTTCTGTGGTCAGTTGGTCGAGGCCAAGTGTCTAGCTGTTAACCCACGGGATAACAACTACTTGGCTGTGGGAGCCAATGGGCCTTTTGTACGTCTTTATGACATCAGGATGATTCACAACTACAGGTGACTTTGGTTTTTCATGCTATTCTGTGGTAGTGATTATTCAACAACCTCTCCAAATAAAGTGCTTTGTAGTGACATTGTGGTGCATTCCAAGTTTTGACAAGCAAGTGTATAACTGTGCTTTAAAGTTGTTGTTTTTTTTGTTCCTCACACAGGAAATCTTTGAGTCAAAGCACATCAGCAGCTGTGCACACATTCTGTGAAAGGCAGAAGCCCATCCCAGATGGAGCCGGGCAGTATTATGTTGCAGGTGTGTATACAGATAAATTGTCTGGAATCAAGTTCTTTTAATGGGTGCATTTATATTCTGGATTGTGGTTTAATACCATTACCATCATACTGAATGTTTCAGGTCACCTGCCAGTGAAACTCCCTGACTACAATAACCGCCTGAGGGTCCTGGTTGCCACCTATGTGACTTTCAGTCCTGATGGCACTGAGCTGCTTGTTAACATGGGTGGGGAACAGGTAATCTCAGAACAAACGGGGAACGGTGTGAGAATCGCAGTGGTGTTCTTCTTGCATCCTTTACTGTCTGTGTTATAATGTTTTCCTTGTGTGTTTATCTTTATGGTTCTTATAGGTGTATCTGTTTGACTTGACATTTAAACAGAGGCCATATACATTCTTGCTTCCAAAGAAATGCCAGTCATCAACAGGTAGATCTATGCCACGTGCATTAACAAATGATACTGAATATCAGGCTAACTCCAAAGTACGTGAAGGATGGTGATTACTGAATCTCTCGCTTTCCAGGAGATGTGCAGAATGGAAAGACGACAAACGGCGTCTCCAATGGAATTCACCTGCCAGCCGGCCACATTCGCTTTGCTGGGAGCAAAATGCAGTCTAGGTAATCTGGGAGTGTTTTCACTACACATTTATTGACTCTTTAAAGGTTAGTTATAAATTTGAGTTTATTTCATCTCTATTTTCTCATCGTTTCAGTTCTACTGAGCTCCCTCCTCACTTGGAGAAGATAAAACAACAAGCTAATGATGCTTTTGCACGGCAGCAGTGGACACAGGCTATCCAGCTCTACAGTTTAGGTATTCATCAGGCAAGCAGCAATGCCATGCTGTATGGGAACCGAGCTGCAGCCTATATGAAACGCAAGTGGTACGCGTTGTTGTGTTAGTGCAGAGAAATGATGGATTTTCTTATTTGAAAAGCTTTGGAAACACTGTTTATGTTTTTCTATGTAATTCCCAGGGATGGAGACCATTATGATGCCCTCAGGGATTGTCTGAAGGCTCTGAGTCTAAACCCCAGTCATCTGAAAGCACATTTCAGGCTGGCACGGTGTCTGTTTGAGCTGAAATATGTGGCTGAGGCTCTGGAGTGTTTGGACGATTTCAAAGGAAAATTTCCAGAGCAGGCACACAGCAGTGCCTGCGATGCCTTAGATAAAGACATCAAGGCTGCTCTGTACTCCAAGACAGAATCAGGTGGGAAAGAGAGAAATATTACTTGGCTAGTTTGCAGTAACTCTAAGAGTATGTACACATTTGGATCTGGAAATAAACATTGACAGCACACTTCCATTGGATAATTGTGATTATTTACAAAGATTGTATGCACACTAAA
>VUQS01011943.1:18097-32682 GCA_015108495.1 Heterochromis multidens
ACTTACCAACTGTTTTTTTTTTTTTTTTTTTTGCCCTTGTTTGTATGACAAACAGGAATCTTTTATGGGGTCTGCTTACTGAAAACTGCAGCTTTATGGCATATGAATGAAGTGAAAATATCTGAATAAACATAAGGTCAGCTGGGTCAGCTGGGATGGTCAAGAGTCTTTAAACAGTGACAGTCCACTGGCGCCGCTGGATACAGCCACACTTAAGTCAGTGAATGAACTGGACTGCAAGTGGATTGGCCGAGGGCCCGTTCTTCAAACTGTAACGAACAACTCGTACTGCAGAGCCAAAACAGATGGTATCGCTCAGACCCCCCCAGACACCCTCCCTCTGTAGGAACACTGGATAAGCTACATGAGTGTCTCCTGTGTGATGAATACAAACCCTTGCCTGACTGCAGAGCCTTGGCCTTCATCCCTGGAAAACAAGGAAAATGCTTCTTAAGGGATTTCTCTATGACTTGAGGAGCTGATATGGATGAAGATGAAAAGGTCACAGGGCTACGTTCAGTTGCAGATGTTAATCCTTTTGAGTTTATAGTAATTCTCATTCTGTATTTCCATTGCAGTCACTTATCCAGCGAGCATTTTTCCATTCCTTGTCTCCACTTTTTTCTTTTCTCTTCTGACAAGAGCCATGACAAACCACAGCCATGCCAAAAGGTTCCAGGTGATTAAGTATGAAAGAAGTCTTTCACCTTCTCTTTGGATTCTTTGAACTGATGATTGATCTCCATCTTATCCATTCTTATCACCGCCTGTCTTCATTCTTATTCTTCTCTCTCTTGCACCCTGTTGCTCCTTCATTCACATTTCATTTGAGAAATCACCAGTATACAATTCGTCCTACTTTATGCATGAAGAGAGACTTTGCAGTGTCTTTTCACAGGTATTCCTTGCATTGCAGTGTAGACAATCTGGTGGAAAGCTGCCAAAAATTTTAAATTTATTTTTTTTAGCTGGGCCATCATTCTTCTGACACTTTGGTCAGAGTGCAGTTTCTACAGCTGGTTAAACACAGCTTGGGGTAAGCCAAAACAACATGCCATTTACACGGAGCCCCGTGACATCTGAACCCTGTAGACATCCGCTTTTAACATCAGACTGTAGTTGCTTTAATTAACTTAAAGCCGACACAAGTCTGTGTCTACAAAACTTTATCTTAAAGCAAAGACAGAACAAGACAAAAGTTTAATACTGAGTCAAGCTTTCTTTGATTATGGTGTTGCTATGTGCTCTACCAACTTTTAATAAAGTCTAAGTGCCTTCACTGTCATTCAGGTGGCTAGAATTACCCCTGTAAAGTGTCTGGAAAAAGACTGTAAATCTTTCAAAGCCAGACGAGGTTTTGTTGTATTTGGTCCTCCTGTCCCACTCGCAATATTGTGATAGTTTTTTATTTCTCATAGAATTTATTTGCCACCATGCCAATGTTATCTGCGTAAAATATCATTTCAACTATTGAGGATTTTTCATGATTCTGGGATTTTTCTTAAATAAGCAAACTTAAAATTTGGCAAGACAGCTTGTCTGGAACATTATCTCCCTCCTGGCTGTTTTAGATTTTTTTTTAATCAGACAAATATGTAGAGAAGGGTAGTGAATTTGACTGTTCTAAATGGTACTTGAATATCACTTGCATGGACACTATTTTAGAAGTCAAATAAGTGCATTAGCAGACATAATTTGTGCACATTGAGTATTTAACTGTATTGTTAGGCAGTCTTAATTCTCAATTTTAGTTTTTCTTGTCTTTTAAAACAAAAACATGCTTCTCAACGCTGCATATAACTCCAATGTTCTACTAAAAACTGACCTCAGGGCTTTAAGTGGAAAATTGAGGAAAAAATTCATGAAATATTTCACTTTACAAAGCTGATACTGTTCTCTTGCTGATGCTGCCAAGTTGGTGCCCCATATTGAGATTTAAGATAAAAATTCTGAAGCAGCAGGGAGCTGGTGGCAGTGTTTATGTATGCATGTGTGTTTCAACTGAGACAGACATAGGGAATACTTGGCACCACTGACCTGACTGACTCAACTATTTGTCTTTTGGCTCTCTTCAGCCCTGGACCTGCCAGCTTGTACAGACATGGAGAAAAAAGACCCTTATCAGTGACCCAGCTCCTGTCAAATCTTTTGACTTATATGGGCACACTCCAGAGCCTTGAGTCACAGGTCCATACTCTGACCAAAACAGCTCCCAATCTGCAGGACACTCTCAATTCGTGTATTACAGAGACAAGTAGGTTTCTTGGTTTTCACCTCTAATGTTGGCCAATTTAACATTTTTGCTGGGAAAAAAAAAAGGTTCTTGAAGTCTAGCATGACATGAATCGTGACCCTACAAGCTCATTCTGCCTTGACCTTCATGATCCCTCTCCTCCAAGATGCTTTGTACTGTTTTCATTAAGAAATAATTACATGCGCCTCTTCCACAGTCTTGTTTAGTCATACTTAAACCTTTTAACCTTTTGTGAAACATGCAGCAGTGTTCCCACTAAACTCCATTTAAGAATCAGCCAGTTTGTAGCACAGCTTCTTCTGGATGGATATTGAAGTATTGTTGAATTACTGCTGTTTTTTTGGGGGGGGGGGACTAAATGGCAAAACATTTGCACTTTAGCTCCCATATTGCAACCTAACAGTCAGCTATTTGTGTGCTTTGTGAATATTTAATGGATCCAGTGCTTACTATGTAATGTGCATAACCCATTTGACGAAAGTCCACATCCTCTGCAGTTTTATGTTAATGTGAACGGTGTACAAACTGAGCAATTTACGGGGGAGTGTTGAGCAAAGGGCAGATCAAAACCAAAAGTCAGTGCATCTTTAAGAGCTTTCCGCTGTATACATTAAAATATATTCCACTCAGACCACCGGCTGAGAAGAAGCTGGTCCATCTCAGTGAGAAGCCCTGCTCCCCAAGATGAATTTTGGATGAAATACAAGAATGCGCTCTGCTCACTGCTCAGCCCCTTTTACCCCGATTCCAGACCTCACTTTACCTGACAGACATAAGGCTCCCATTGTATCCATGTGCAAAGAGCAGTGTGAGAGTTATAGAAAAAGATACTTTTTTTTTAAAGCTTGTTCAAGGAAGATTTCAGTCAGTATAATAATGCATTCACTTTTGCAGCTTCAAGCTTTTAATTTTGTGGGATGTATTTTTTCATTTGACACTCTGCAGTAGATGTAACACTGAGGTCACCAAACTGGCCATTTTTCAACTGCGCTGACAATTGTGTTCATAAAACTTTCAGTATCACGGCATGTAATCTCTGGAATAATGAATCCCAGTATGGGAGTTCTGCTTGGTGGTTTTAATACTGCAGCTGGCATCAACAGGGATGAGAGAGAACGTGTTGCCTAATTTTGCTGCGGTAGGTACAGCGCGTCATTTCTTGGATTGCAAATTCTTGTTCATTGGCAATACAAAGAGGTGTGTTTGTAGGTGTATATGCCACAATTGCAATGTGGCTTTTCCAGTTAATTTCAAGGCTGCATTAGAATAACTGTGGCGAGTTAAACACTTTCAAAAGAGTCCGTTTTGCAAGGATTTACTGTAGATTTTCAGGTGGAGCTGTCCCTGCACTCTTTCATTCATGTATAAACTAGAAACAATAGTCATTGTCACTGAACAAACAAAACTGGTTCCTTCCTTCTGCTTTGTGTGGGTTCTTTGAGTATTTTGGCTTCCTTCCTTCAACAGTCCAAAGACATGCATATTTGGTTACTTAGGTTAATAAACCTATGAGGTTAATTAGAATCACTAATAGCCATAGATGTGAATGTGAATGGTTGTCTGTCTCTGTGTTAGCCCTGGCGATCTGTCCAGGGTGTACCCTGCCTCTTGCCCTTGATGGATGGATTATCCTTTATCACTCATGGGAACTAATAGTTTATACCCACATACTGAGACCCCCGAGACAATGCTGAAGTAGCCCTTTTTTACAGCGGTGATCAGAGGGGTTATCTGAAGATATGGGCAGAGGTTTTTTTTGGCTGCTGAGCCAAGAACATAATGGGTCATGGAGAACTGATTTTTTTTATGAAATCCTGCACATAGAATTTGGATGTGATTGCCGGTGATGTTGTTGGTAACAGCAAATTCATGTAGGCAGGTCTTTTTTTGTTTGTTTTTTCTGCAGTTGGTAACATTGCTGAGGTTCATGTCCTCAGCAGCTGCATCATAAGTATGTTCTGCACGTAACCAGCCATTGATGGTGAATGTGCTGCTCTTCTCCTCAGTATCAGATGATGTTTGTGTGGCATTTTGTTCTCTCTGTCATTTCAAAAGTTTACAAAAGTTTGAGCAGGAAATTGTCTAATAATTTTCTCATGGCTTGTCTGGTGGAGACTGGCTCCACTAATTAGTCTTGTATGTTGACACTGGCCTGATAAGCGTGATCAAATGGAGTCTTAATAGGAGAAGTGACAGTATAGAGGTTTATTTTTTTCAAATTTAAATTAAAATACCAGTGGAAATGCACCTGGCTCTGTTCCACAAGCATGGATGCCACAATTTATTCTGATTCCTGTAAACCATCTGGTTCATCTTACAAACTGCTGAAATTTAAATGGCTGTAAAAGCTGTTTCCATTTTATGGGATAATCAGCTGTGCTGTTGATGTCCTTTATTCAGGGGCTATTAGAGCATGAACTCATTGTTGGCTTTATTGTGGAAAATATCCTGCCACTTTGAGGGTTGCTGGCAACTGTTTGTCATCATAACTTGGAAACAAGTCAAAACATTAAATATTGTACATTTTCAATATTTTGCACGTTATGTGATCTTGTCTTTTGAAAAGGTTAGTAACTTTTGCAAAAATCTCTTTAGATTAAGTAAGCTTCCTGGCCATTCTGACATTTTTGGGGGCTTTAATCATACTGGGAACAAGCTCCTTTCATGCTTCTGCTGTACATTAAAGCTGTAAGAGGTAAATTCCCACTTTGGAAACTGCGCTTGACGGAGATGTCTGTTTGCCTTTCTGAATATATGAAGGACTCCATTGTAGCTGTGGTCCCTCATGGTTTATCTAGGATGAATTTACAGTACTCTGTTGCAATCCTGACTTTAGAGCTGCAGTAATGTCACAGTACAACAGAATTCCAATCAAAAAAGGAAAATAGGATTACAGAACACTGAATCTGAAACACATTTCTTCTTTTTAGTGCATCAAACAAGATTCAATTTGGCTCTACAGCAGAGGAGCGGTGACATAAACCAAACCTGTATCTATGTGGCTAAATAGCATTTGAAAGATTTTTCCCACTATTTGGGTGAATCCAGACTTTGAACAGTAGGAGACATTTTCCCATACAAATCATAATCTTCATAGTATTGTCTCCATGTGTGGCTTGTGGTTCAGTTGCTGCAGTGAGGTGCTTGCAACACTGTGTAATCTGTTTCCCCACTGGGCTCAATAAATAAAGATGCAATATCGACCACAAGCTGTCTGTTTTGGATAAACCTCCTCTGAAACGCCGCACCGAATTGAGCAAATCTGGTAGCTTGCTGACTTTGAGACATTCTTTGTGTGTTAGTCTGTTCCTGTGCACAGAGGCCTCCTTTTTCTGAGCATCACATTCCTAGCATGCAGGAGAGTCATACATGCAGGTGCTACCTCATTCCTAAGATATATGAACCTCACATTTCTCCTTGAACATGATAGCCACATGTCCGTGACACACTTATCACTTTCTGTATCATTCTTTGGATTTATTGGTCATATAAACCAACAGGAACATGAACGCATCATTCAGTGGATTTGAGGAGAATGTGGCATTTTCCTGTCCTGCTTGTAGACGTGAGAAATGAAAATATACTCTGCTGCATATCATATAATCAGTGGAGTTCAGAAGGCTTTTAAAAATAAATGATTTGAGCATGAGAATTAGATTTGGTGGAATTAGGATGTGCCCTTTTTTTGAGGATAACAAATATTAATGTTATGAGAAGCAAAGTACAATGTATCAAAATCAGGAAACACAACTTTCCACACACACTGTACTAACACTTGCAAGCTTATTCTCTGTGTGTCAAATGTTGATAAAGGAGTGAAAAAGTGTCTTTATTTCCAACACCACCCTGAAAAAGATCTATTGACTCTAATTTCTGCTGTTTTTCTTAATAGTGAAACTCACCTGGTCTCACACCTGCATGTGCACACTCACATGTAAAATACAGAGGCTGTCTAGTATTGGAAACTTCCTACTTCTCACGACACCACATGGATGACATTATTCAGACTTTGTGATCCTTTTGAATGAAAGGATGTGAGACATGAGTTGTTTTGTCTACTCAAAGGAAAGCCATGATACCTTTTATCTAACAGGACAGAAGGAGAAATCATGACCAAAATGAGGCACACCATGCTTTCTTAAATAAATAATGTCATATATTTGTGACAGTGAATGATAGATCAACAATCAGCTACCTCCCCTGTAAGTTCCTCATCCCTTGAAGCTCTAGCTCCACCGTCGTAGTCCTTGTTCTGTTTAGCAGCATCAGTGAACTCACTGTAGTGGTACCAGATCTGTACCTGCTTCAGGTTTTGGTTAGAGTTGCCGTCCAGCTAGGAGTGAATCCCCAGAGAATAACAAAGACTGTCATCACCAGATGCAATTCGAGCCTCCGAGAGTTGGAGTTTATCGTACTGTGGGACTTGGGGCATCTGAGTGATATCAAGGACCGCCACAACAGCAACCTGAACAGCCTGCTCCTAGGGAAATGCAAGACAGGAACAAGAGCAACCAGAGCTAACTGGTTCTCATCAACATCTCACCATTTCAAAATGAGAGTGTGAGGATTGTCCTATAGGAAACTGATGGAGTTGTCTGAAAATGAATATAAATCAAACAATTACACTTGGGTGGCCTTCATTATACCTGGGAGGCCCAACCAGTTACAGTCTGTGCACAAAAATACTGGAAATTTATGTTTATCTGGGAATTTTTTATAAGCCTCTTCAAAATTAAACACGTTTTAAGTGACCTTTAAGATCCATAAAAACTTAAAGAAAACATTAAAGGTTTCTCTAGGGCCTCATTTACTTTCCATTCAAAAGTGACTCAAAATCTGAATTTTATGCTTATATGCGACTGGGTTATGTGGGGTTTTAATCTGAAAATCAGAATTCATTTGTCCTTTATGCAACTTGCCTAACCAAAGTGCCTTGCCAGGAGACTTATGTAGACAGATGTAGTTAAGTGGTCCTTCACATCCTGAAATTTTGGATGAAATCTGTTTCAGCGAAGCCAATCACATCATGATCCAAAACCTCCTGGCTTCTCCTCTGCATCCACACATACTCCGATGCAGAAGAAGCAGCCATAGCTACACAAAACAAGCCATCATTAAAGGGTTGTCTTTCTCTATCCTTGTCCTCTTTGCCATGTCTTCTGCTGCACATCAACTGGAAACTTTTTTTTAGAGTGAAGCTTGGCCTGTGTGTTTATGTCTGTACAACAGCATAATGCATGTGAAGTTGTCCTTTTGCTCATGTTGGTCAGTTCAGGACCGTGACTGGTTAACAGGGCAATCTGATAGTGACCACAAATGAATAATGTGAGCAGCAATTATGACCAATAATCTATTACAATAGTACTGTAAATTTCAATCAGTTACCAATCATGCATATCTGTAATTGATTTCATAACTTATAAGCGACCATTTGAATTAACAATCATTCACACTAAAAATTTTTTGGCTTTAGATTTTTGTAAAACAAGCTATTGTTGCCTGGTGACACAATTGCTAGCAGCTGCCTTCCTTTCATTTAGGGGAAAATCAGACACTTAATGTTTAAAGCTCTGCTGGCAAGAGAGAACCCTTTTATCTGATAAAAAGTCACATTATTAGATCAATATTTCTGAATTGTTTGTTGTCTGGGTTTTATTTTATTATGGTCTTTCTTTTTAGAGTGGACTCTTTGGATTGTGTGAGCCTTTCTCTGAGTTTTAGCAGATGTTTCGTTCACAATACGAGTCAGAAAAGCTAAAAGGTGTTCGGGGAAAAGTGAAAGGTTTAAATGATTTCACAGCAACCTCGAGTCTGGGAGAGAGGAGTGTTTTGTAAGATGTGGTGTGACTCCAAGCCACAGAGAATTTGCTGTGTAACAGCAACGCTTTTCATCTCTAAATAGTTGCATAAAGTTTGAGTCATTTGTCCTGGGGTGGTTGTGCTGACACAAAATTTTGTTCACATGTGAAAACTGGTGTGTGTGTGGATATGTGTATATATAGATGTGATACCGTGAGGTTCCTATCATAGTATCTGAAAGGATGTGAGTGGTTTGATGGTTTGATTAGATTCTAGAGACCTGGATCAGATGTGACAGCTCATTACAAACTGCTGCAGACTGACTGACAGCTGAGTAACTTCAGACTGTATCCATCATCACCAAATTGTTATGACTCCTAAGAAAATAAAAAGGACCATTTCAAGGTATGTACCCAACAGACATACAATTTATTTTGTCAGTGTGACAATGTGCCAGTGTTTGCTATCATTCATTTAACTGTAAGTGATGGAAGTGCCCTGACCAAGTTACATTAAATAATGGGCACAAAAGTATGTTTTATGTGAATTTGTACATGATTATGTGAGTCTGTGTGTAAATGTGTGATTTATTAAACTCGTCCTCTCAAGCAAACAGATGGCATCAGTAAAAGAGCACAAAGCATTACTTGGAGCGTTTTATTCACTTGTGCAGAGAGCTGTGGTTTAATTTCATCTGTTTTTACTCAGCTGGACTCCTATTTGCATATTTTGATTTCCATCCATCCATCCACTTTCATCCGCTTATCCAATTCATCCAATTCAGGGTCGCAGAGGATAGGCTGTAGTCTATCCCAGCTGCCATAGGCAAGAGGTGGAGTGAACCCTGGACAGGTCACCAGCCTATCACAAGACCAACTCAGACAGACAGACAACCAATCATACTCATATTCACACCTACGGGCAATTTAGAATCAGCAATTAACCTAACCCTATGCATGTCTTTGGGAGGACTGTGGGTGGAAGTTGGAGTATCGAAAGAGAACACACACAGACACGGGGAGAACATGCAAACTCCACACAGAAAGGCCCAGGGCCAAGCCCAGATGGTGGATTCCAACCCATGACCTTGAACAGTGCTAACCACTGGGCCACCATGCAGCCCCATATTAAATTATCAGTGACATTGATATTGATGTTTTGATTTAAACAGCAAATTGTCTTAACATTATTAATGTAAAATGTTTATCTACCCATTTTTCTGTCTTAATGTACTGTCCACTTTGTTGATTGTATAAAATAAACTGCCACTGATAATTAGTTTTATCTTTGAAATACAGATGATGCATTTGGTATGAATACCAGCTAAGGGTTCCTAAACATTATATTTCACCCTTTACTCTTTTAAACACCAAAAACAATTTTGACACGGACATGGACAGGCCACCCAGATATACACTCAAGGGAATTAATAACGCACCAATCTATTTCCCAATTCGGGAAGAGCTTTTCTCTATTAGGAAAACTAGTTGTACAAATGCATGTAGGGTTGCCTTTCTGATGATTCTCAACATGTGGGATTTGGTCATGCCTGACTGATTATTATGAGTAGTCCTGTGTATCAAAACACAATTATGGGGAAGAAGTCATAATGCCTTTACCTAGCTAATGCCAAATGACCACTCCTCTGTCAAACACACCCAACTCTATAAAAAGGCACCACAGGTTTGGAGAAATTGACATTTGTAAGAATGCCACGACTGGCTCCCTATTAAATCCAGAATCGAATTTAAAATCCTTCTCCTTACATACAAGGTCTTGAATAATCAGGCCCCATCTTATCTTAAAGACCTCATAGTACCATATCACCCCAATAGAGCACTTCACTCTCAGACTGCTGGCTTACCTGTGGTTCCTAGGATATTTAAAAGTAGAATGGGAGGCAGAGCCTTCAGCTTTCAGGCCCCTCTTCTGTGGAACCAGTTCCCAGTTTGGATTCGGGAGACAGACACCCTCTCTACTTTTAAGATCAGGCTTAAAACTTTCCTTTTTGATAAAGCTTATAGTTAGGGCTGGATCAGGTGACCCTGAATCCTCCCTTAGTTACACTGCAATAGGCCTAGTCTTCTGGGGTTACCCATGATGCACTGAGCGTTTCTTCTTCTCTCACCTCTTTTCACTCACCATGTGATTATACACCACTCTGCATTTAATCACGAGTTATTATTAATCTCTGGCTCTCTTCCACAGTGTGTCTTTTGTCCTGTCTTCCTCACCCCCAACCGGTCGTGGCAGATGGCTGCTCCTCCCTGAGCCTGGTTCTGTTGGAGGTTTCTTCCTGTTAAAATGGAGTTTTTTTCTTCTCACTGTCGCCAAGTGCTTGCTCATAGGGGATCGTCTGATTGTTGGGGTTTTTCTGTATTATTGTAGGGTCTTTACCTTACAATATAAAGCACCTTGAGGCGACTGTTGTTGTGATTTGGTGCAATATAAATAAAACTGAATTGACAGTGGCAACCTGACTGGGATAGTGCCATTGGAATGCTGGAGGCAGGACGGACCAGACAAGTTGCCAGAGCAATGAGTCCTGATCTAAACCCCATAGAAAACCTGTGGAGTTGATTTAGTGAGAGTGTGACAGTGTAATCCTCCTCAGCAGCAATTCCAGGCAGCACTGACTGAAGAGTGGGCTGCCATCCCACAGGATGACATCCGGAGGTTGTCCCTGTCCATTAGTAGGCGTATTACTGCCATATTCAGTGCAGATGGGGGGCACACAAATTACTCATTGTGTCTTTTTGTTTTTTCTTTCATCTGTGGGCAATCTCCTTGCTTTTTCTGATAGTTCACTCACTGCTAACCAGCTAGCCTACGCTGACACATTTCCCCACACTGACCAGGTTGCTAATGTGCTGGTACTAGATGTCATTCAGCTGTGCTCCAGAATCCTGCAGCTGGGGATATTGCTACTCTGGAATCATGCACTGCAGCTGGTGACATTAGTTCTCATTCGGCTCTGGAGATCTGCTGCAGGCACCAACCAAAACCTGCAGCAGGTGAAGACCTGGTTTGCGTGTCGCTATGATAGTTGCTAACTTGGATAATGGTGGAGTTGGAGTCCATCCATGGAGGGGCAGCTGGTTATTGATTTGTTATTTATAAATTTTATGATGAGTAGCATGGGTGCATACATACGCACATGGACACATGTAAAGGCTCATTTATGCGTGCCCCATTGGTCGCTTCACATGAAAACAGTCATGTCGCCACAGCTTCATATGATTTATACCAGAACTGAGGGTATGAGTACTCGCTGCAGTACTCAGATAAAACTTCCAAATCAGTGCTGGTATAGGAGTAGAAGAAGTCAAAATCGGAAGCAAGGAAATCAGAGTTATTGTTGTTGTTTTGTTTTGTTTTTTTTAGAAAGTCTCATCTTTTCAAACTGTTGCAACATCTCCATCTGTATAATCTGTGACTCTCTCAGCTGCTGTACTGATATATCATTGAAGTGGCAGTAAAATCCAACATATTCATACACTTGTGTGAGGTTACAAAAATTTGAGTGGTGCACAACTCGTCAAAATGACACCAAAGCATGGTTTGCACCAGTGGATGTGACATCACTTGTCATATGGCGACAGGCCATAATTCTGTGGAAAATGCCAACATTTCTCATGTCTTTGAAGTAGCGCTTAAGTATGAACACTTTCTTCTATTCAGAGACAGGCTCACACTCTGTCTTGCAGAGATAACAGTGTTTGGATCGACCGTTGCTCATTTGGACAGAAAGCAGATGTGCAAACACAAGATACTCTGTAAACACACAGAACAGATACACACATCTTCAAATACAGACAATCCACTGTCCACATTTGATTACACATTAATTTTCTTGTGAAAGAACACTTTAGTTTTACAATATATGGCTGCATTGTAGAGTTGTAATTCACACTGTTCCTCAGCCTTGCTTCCTCTACTTGCAACAGTAATTTCTTCTTTTTTTCTTTTTTTTTTTTGAGTAGTGAAGCCATTCCCATTTCATCTTTGTCTTTTGAAGCTACCATTATTGAAGACATTTACAGCAGATTTTCTGTATAATGCATTCTTTCCATATAGAAGAGAAAAGCATTTTCTTGTTACTGACAATAAAATCTGAGTGATTCACTGGTTACAGATACATATCTTTTAAGTTAGATAATGTTAAGATAATATCTGTCCATTTTCTTCCGCTTATCCAATTCAGGGTCGGGGGGGGGGCGCTATCCCAGCTGCTATGGGGAGAGAGGCGGGGTACACCCTGGACAGATCGCCAGTCTGTCACAGAGACAAATGACCATTCGCACTCATATTCACACCTATGGACGATTTAGATTCACCGGCTAACCTAACCCCATGCATGTCTTTTGAACACAGAAAGGCCTGGCCAGATGGTGGATTCAAACCCAGGACCTTCTTGCTGTGAGGCTATGGTGCTAGCCACTGTGCTGCCCACTTAAAGTCATGAATTGGAAATTTAAAATCTGTCGTGCTACATAGCAGACTTTGCTGATCCTAAATGCCATGCACCCTTTATTTACACTTAAACACTGCTGTGTAGAAGCACTGTGAGCAAACAGTATCCTGTGAAATTAAGAAAATAGGTTCATTTTCTTCTCCTTTCCCTCCCTTTTTTCTCAAGAAAAGGGAGTTCACCTGACTCAATCCAGTAATACTCCTCAGTGACTCAGTCATTTGGCTGCAGTGTAGTTCATTTATATACCTTGAAGTTATTACCGTGAATGCTAGCTAGCTGGAGGACCTGCACTGTATCTCTTGAGCCTTCCTCTGCTCTCTTTCTCGTGCACTGTTCCAGTGCAGATGGTGCTCAGACTCAGCCAAAGCAGATTACTCTGAGAAGAGTCACACCCTGACCGGAATTAGTCACAAGGTTCTCACAGCTGACATGTTTGTTGCTCTGGGATGTTTTATATTTTCACTGCTCTACTTTCCTTATTCACTTAAGATATGTATATTCTTTTGACATGATCAGCTGCCTGCTTACAAATATGTCACTGGGATTATGCATGACACAGTACAAACATGGGTCCTGCTGCATCATGAGAATTAGAGCTAACACAGTGAGTGTAGCCACATTTCCATGGTGATCTGTCCAGCTGTCTGACCTAGTGGAGGAACATCTGCAGTGAAGTCACTCTCGGGCAAAAGATGCAGCGAGTGACAGGCAGCGCTGTGGGAATTTTGGCAGAAATGCTTTGGCGCAATTTAACTGCTGACAACACAGAAAAGATATAGAGTGAAGTTCACGTCTGGAGGCAAAGCAGCCAACAATTCCGTCACTGATTTTCTGATTCCGGGATCTTTTTGGAAATAGAAATGGGTCAAAGAATACTTGGAAAATATTTCTCAGTGCTTGTTTAAGCTTTCTTGGATTTTACTATATCAACTTAATAATTACAGTTCCTGAGCTAAATTCCTCTCAAAAGAGATTACAGCTGAGTTACTGCGCTGTACACGCTGACATTGTTTACTGACTTTTCCTTTGGAGTCTGGATGCACTTTTTGTAGGTCACTATCACTTCCAAATAAGAAAATATTACATTACAATGTAATTATTTTACTTAGATGGTTGCTTTTTGGCTCTGCTTGTGTGGAAATCTAGTAATGATAAAACTAAATTCACATCATAGACTGTATATGAAAGATGGACATAGCCTTTGTGTCAAAAAAGTGACTTCTCGCTTGGGCGAAAATTCTTTAGGCAACCCTTCTAGTTGACTAATGTCCATTTGTAGGTCTATAAGAACCCGACTCAATTTCTCACCAAGGCAAAAATTAAGTCAACATGGAACTGCTGAGAAAAAGAAAACACAAAACAAAACTGCACTTTAGTTAGCATAATGAGGGTGTGGCCACTTTGACAACAACGCAGGTGACTATGGTTGGTGTGGTTGCTGTCTCCTCAGCTGTTAAGTGGTCACTTAACTTGACTTCTTGAACCATACTTGTGCCTTTTGCAGCATTATAATGCAGTTATCTGACATAATAAGGCATGCTGTGTGGTGAATTGTGTAGCTTGTCCAAGAAATCCATGTGTACTTGGCACTAATTAGCTTGTATCTGTATGTTTGATGCACTCAGTAGTCAGTTGATGCATCTTGCCAACCAAGTTTACTGGCTTTAGCTAACTGCACCTTCTTTACCAAATATGGTGACATCTTCCAAAACACACACAGTGACATAGTGCCTACAAAAATCACCTCTAAGGCCAAAGGGTGCAGCCACTGTGGCTTCTTCCATCTTTTACACACAGTTTATGATTTGATCTATGACCGACTTCAGTAAACATTCTCCTAATGAGTTTAAGGTGTTTTTTTACATGTTTTAAATCTTATTTATTGCAACTCCAATCCACAATAATGATAAAGCAGGATATACTTTAGGGTGTCTTTTACAATCTATGACTCATACAAAGTCAGGAAAATCTGAAATTGCATATTTTGATTTGTCAATGTAGATAAAGATATTTGTGGAATTTTTTTTTTTTTTTTTTTTAAAAGTTTCTTTGTAAACA
>VUQS01011945.1:4466-23002 GCA_015108495.1 Heterochromis multidens
AAGAAAAAGGAGAAAAAAAAAAAACAAAAAATTAAAAAAATAAAAAAAAAAAAAAAACAAGAAAAAAATGTAGCAATAAAAATAAATAAATTAGCAATAAATTAGCAATTGACCTATCTAAAGAAAAGTCTTTAAAACCCTTTCTAGCTGTGGCTGGAAAGGGAAAAATAGCTGCATAGCTGTTGTGAATAGACGTTTACAAGGAAGTTCGGAGGATAAATCTCATCTACATACCTGGAATATTCTGGTAACACAACAAAAGAGAAATAACAGAAAAGGGGCCTTTGAGAGGCCTTTACTAAAGAAAATCCATGGCAAAAATATTGTAGAGACTTACCTCTTTGTCCTTTCTGCAGCACAGATGCTTGGACACATTTGTTCTGGGGAAGTGAGTGTTCTGGTTGGGAGGAATGGTACAGCAATTAAGACCAATTAAAATTCCTGAAGCCATCACTGGGGGACACTTCATGAACCCACCCATCTTGCATCTTTCCATTAAAAAAGAAAACACTGAAAAAAAACAGATCTATATTACTAAATGTTTCGTAATGTAGACATTGACACGTCTCCCCTGGCAACATGTTGATAGTAACATAAAAATCAACAAGCCTCCAGTCTTGTTTTACTGTTTGTGCTCCAGGTTCACATTTCACGCCTATACTGTGAATGCTGTATTGTACATACATTAGCTATGGTCATTTGATTTTATTATTTTAAATTGATTTTGTGCATTCATAATTACAACCTAGATGAAGATCTCACAATATTTTAAGACAAATTCATACATAAATCCAGATGTGTGTTTTCACCAGTGGTAATTGTTAGGCTCTGGGTGTTCCTGTTTATCTTTCTAACAGGAAGTGTGATTACAATCCAAACAACATGCTGCAACCCTGCGCCAGCACATGTGAGCAAAGAGCAGACTCCTTCCTGTGCTCCAGAACATTTTTATCAGAACAAGTTTAATCTTCTTCTTGGTACATTTAGACTCAGGTTGCAGTGACCTTTACTTATGTAGAAGTCTCCCTGCAGCTTTTGGAGGACTTGGATGAACATGCTACAGGTGTTCTTCTGTAGGAAGGAACTATAAGCAAAAGTTAACATTTCACTTGTAATATTCATTCCCAAACATTCTTACATCACACCAACTTGGAGTATTTATACACAGGAAGCATTCTGTTGGTTGCATGTTTTGACTTGTGTTTTGGTGTTTCATATAATCTCCTACAACATGTCCCCAAAACTAATTAGAAAAGTGGAAACCACAGGAAACTGCTGCATAGCCAGATCCAAACAACTCCTATAGAACAGAAGCCAAACATTGGGACACCTGTTGTAATTTGGTAGTGTCTGACAGTCTGGATGATTACGATAGGAGTAATATGAGATGGACAAACTTGGACACTCTGCTCCCTTCTGCCTGTATAAACCACATGTAGGCTACAGCTGTCTATAACCTCTCAGGTTCATGGTGAAGAACTGTGAGATCTCGCTGGAAAGAAGATATTCTTGAATGTATCCTTTATCCTTTAAGTTCACGCTCACGTGGCAGTTTGATATAACCTATTCCTAGAATTAAACATTTGCACAGAAAGCACTACTGTTCTTTCTGAGGCATGTAGCTAACAATGTAGTTAGCATTTTTATGCAAAATTGGGCACACCCGCTAACGAATGAGAGTAATAAATAGATCTCTTGTGTTTAAGGTAACAGTAGAAGAAAACTGTAATTACAATGACAAGGAAACCTGAAACCAAACTCTGACGTTTAAATATTTGGTAGGTATTTTTGTGAAATTTGTGACCTACCAAAGTCTTTGCAATTTAAAAAATGCACCAATTCTCCTTTTAGAATATAAACATTCATTCTGGCGTTTTAATTCCTGAAGTCTGAACTGACTGACTGCCCATTTCTAACTTGATCTCTTTAACTAGTAAGAGGAACCTTGACATTTAGGATCACATTCCCTAAAAATAGATGGCTTGTTGGTTTGTGTCTTCAAGCTGCACAGACACGATGAAATGGGAGCATAAGTGTGTGACACAAATCAGCTTTATAAAATACATAATGTATCCTGGTATCCTGTAGTATTTAGCCCTACAGATAGATTTGTTTTTATTTTGTCAGATTCTGAGATGTCAAATTTGTCCCCCTCCCCAAAATAAACATTTGAGGTAAAAATGGAATTTCATTTCACTCTATGCAGAGTCCTGTGAAAAACTAAATGCACCCATACTGCTTCCATAGGAATTAAGAGGATAAGTAGTACCCAGGTGCTGCTACTGAAATGCGATTGATTAGTCAATCATCACCAAGAGTTAAACCTCTTTAAAATCAGAAGTTTTAGCAGTTTGCTGGTGTGGAGCATTCAGGTGTTTGTAACATATTGCCACAGTCTCTGCAGGGGTGGAGGTCCAAATTCACCCAAAGGTCAGACCGTGCAATACTCAGAGAAATTGCAAAAAAACCCAGGAGCTGCATCTCAGGCTCTACAGGCTTCAGTTAGCATTTTAAATTAGAAAAAGACAGAATAAGTATGGCTCGTTTGGAAAAGTTGCTAGGAGACAGGCTCTCCTCTCTAAAAAAAAACCCCAAAACAAAACCAAAATAAAAACAAAACAAAACAACAAAAACAACTGGTGCCAGTTTAGGTCAGTGGGTAAGCAGGAGACTATATGTCACGTGGCTGTAGTGCAGCGGCCCGGGTTTGAGTCTGACCTGTGTTCCTTTGCTGCATGTCTTTCCCCACTTTCCTATCTATTTTCACTGCTCCACTATCAAATAAAAGCAAAAAATAATCTAAAAAAAACATGGCAGCACAGCTTAGGCTTGCAAAATTGCATCTGAGCAAACCACAAGACTTCTGGAACAATGACCTTTGGACAAAGCGGAGATGTATGGTCCCATTTGGCAAAAAGGCGAAAACCAGACACAGCATATCAACTGTCAAGCATGGTGGTGGAGGGGTGATGATTTGGGCTTGTTTTGTAGCCACAGGACCTGGGCACCTTGCAGTTATTGAGCTGACCATGAACTCCTCTGTATACCAAAGTATTCTAGAGGCAAACATGAGGCCATCTGTCCATCATCTAAAGCGTCATTGAAACTGAGCTTTAGAAGCTTTTAAATTTACCCTGTATACAGTACCACAAATTCTGTGGGTGCGACCAAATTCTAGGTTTTCAGTAATGAGTTAAGTTGTGCTAGGATTTCAGCATCTCTGGAGGGAGGGGGAGACTTCAGACAGCTATGTCCCTCAGGGTCTGCCAACTGGTGAGCAGACTGAACACTTGCCCAGTGACAGAGGATCGAAGATTTTGGGAAGGAATGTAGAGGCGAAGGAAATTAGTACTGAGGGGCGAGAGTGTGAAGGGACTGGTAGAGGAGAAGAATGATTGTATTTAAGGCAGGACTTTATTGGGAGCTGTGTAGGGAGCTGAGAGTAGGAGTGATCTCTTGGCAGGATTTAGTGTTGGCAGCAGAGTTTTTAACACTTTGCAGCCTATCCAGGACTTTGCTCGCAGCTCAATACCTCAACAGGACGCCATTACAGCAGTCCAGACAGAATTTGACAAATGCATGGAGTGCTTCAGCAACGGGGTAGGGAAATGAAATCTGGAGACAAGAGGCGCAGCAAAGTGACAACTATGAGCTCTGTTCCGAAAATAACCAGGTCCTTGAGATCACAAAGGCACTTAGGAAAATGCTGGTCATGGTGATGGGGATATCACCTATCTCCAATAAAATGATATTAATGATATTAATAAGCTGTTTATGGAACACTGACATACAGTGCAATATGGGTTTGAGAAAAGACTAACAATGCTTCCTGCTAAGTTACAACGACCAATTATAATTTATGCCAGGTTGTGGCACAGTTGGTTTATCAGTATTGCTCTACTAGATGCCACTAAAGATAAGTGAGAAAATGTGTTTATAAGCCTCAGCGACAGGTAAGCCATAGGAATGTGTTGGGAATGTGACATCTCTTGAGCTTCTTTGGGGAATTTTCTCAAATGGAATCAAATTAGATTTTGGTCAGCAAAGGTCAATGATTGCGGTTGCCCATCTATGTGCCTTATGTACCACCTACCATGTTCACAGCAACTTGTGCAGCTATCATGGTGTTTTATAAGATGAGTCCCCTCATGTGCACATACCTGTCAGTTTGTCAAAACACTGTGCCAGTCAGTGAGTGAATCCTGTCTGCACATAGATGACTTAAAATAGATATAGGCACATATGAGTTCCCCATTACATCAAGGCATGTTTCATGTGGCCACAGCGGGTTCTGGTTACACTTGAGCAGAGGGTGCTTAATATTGCCCAGAGCAAGCACAGGGCTCCACACTTCCCAACTACAGTGGTCCAGTGCCTGACCAGTCCTCAGGATAGTTTAACTGGAAGACAATCACCATGCCTAAAGTTTTGGTTCCAGGTGAGTTTGGGCAGAATGAAACAGGGCTTGAATATATACTACACTAACACAAAGGAGGTTTGGATGCTTTTTTTTTTTTTTTGGTTTGTTTGTTTTTAAGAACTAAGGAAAGTCTTGGAGGAAAGTGGTGCTATCATTTCTGTGTTCTTTTCTTTTTCCATGGAAATTCTTAGCCAATAAATGACAAAGATGTCACCCTACTATCTTCTAACTGAGATGAAGTGACATGCTGAATGTATATCACAATGGTCACACTCTTTTCTGTGCAGCATATAGCATAAGCAACCATTCAGGTAATGAATCCCAATTTGCTTTGCAGTGCCATTCCAGTGGTATCTCTCTTATGGGTGGCAGTGACAGCTTTAGTTACAGGTTCACTCGGGTTAAAATGCACATAAGTCCAGTGTGAGATAGTGAGCTATGACTGCATAAAACTAGCTAACTATTTTTAATATGCACAATAAATTCAATACAATTCTATACCTATAAGCTCTATTATAAGCATGCAAATACAGTGGTATACAGTAATTGGTATAGTACTTTAGGGATGTGTATCAGCTTTTGGTAGCACATCTAGTGAGTGATTTACTATCAGCTATTTGTCAGCATGTTCGCAGAGATTAAGTTTGTCGTACAGTTACTTTTTCTCGGTTTGTACTTTCATTATACTCTTTCTTGTAGTACATACCCACCATAAAAATCTCTGCCATTAATACTATTCTGAATGCTGTTGTAATAGTTGCTAATTATAGGTCTGCCTTCACCAGGCACGGGGCAACTGCCCAGTCAGATAATGCAAGAGTTTTTCAAAAGGTGAAAAAATAAAAATGCTAAAGCCCGACCACCTGCAGACAGGCTTGACTTCACAACTAATACGGTTAAGTTGTACTGATTTTGCAGTGATTGGTGTAAAATATGATTGCAACTGCATGCCATGCAGTCTATGCAGGTTGATTTTAAGCCCAGTAGATCAGACAGACGGTGTTGAGAGACAATAAATGTGTTAATGATCAAACAGCTTAATTCAGTTTATTTATTTATTTAGTAAATCATCAACAATAAATTTTCCTCACATACTAAGAGCAACATTTAGCCATGCAGATAGGTCTGGATCTGTAATATGCAGGTTAACAGCCTTTAAACTGAACAAAAACAGTTTTCCAGGAGACTCCACATTCTCCACAAGCCACTGTGGATGATTTTTTTTTTTCAACAATTGTTTAGCACACTTGTTTCCTTGTTATTGTTGTTCTGAGATATAACCAGGCATGTTTTGTTTCCCCTTTAACCTGGACTGTCCCACTCTGACTGGGACTTTTTGGTTTTTCACCAGAGGGAGGAAGTAAGTATCTAGATGGGAAATGATTAGGGTATTTGAAATACAGTTTAAAGTATTTCAAAAATGCATGGTTTACTGCCTGGATGTGAGGCAGTCACATCACCAAACCTGCATTTCTTATTTGAAAACAACCTTGTTCAATAAATTTTGGTAAATGAACACAAATAGGAAGCAATGGAATAAGGTGCAAATTGACCGCATTTATTAATAAACTGTTCACATTCAATATCAGTTCTCGAATTTATCGTACTGCATTTGTGTCAAGATGTTTCACAAACAGCATCACCCATGAAGACTGAACTGAAAGTGAACATTTACATTAATAAATGACTCTTTGCCACCACGGAAAAGCTTAACATTTAGCAATGTGCACAAATCAAGACCTTTAACTCGCCATCAGACAGGTTGGCACAGACAGCATATTCCAGGGACACACGTTTAATGCATCCTTATATGCATGGGGGTGTTAAACTATGAGAATCAACTGAGCATACTGCATATTTTATTTGAAATGTGTTGCTCTGCTACGAGCAGAGACACAATGAAACCATCTCTGCGTGTGTTTTGAAGATGCAATTACCAGTTTTTTGTCCAGCTGCTGCATTCACTTCAGTTGTAACTCCAAATTAATTTTAACAGTCATGTGTCCAATCCATTACATATCCTCACACTGTACCTTACATTAATCCCACTTATTCATTTACCATAAATGGTCCAACATTTTATTTCATTATTCATGTCTGCAAGATTTGCTGTTGCATGTATTTTCTAATATATATTCTTGATAATATTTAAGTATATGTTATCATCTTTCTGATGAGTATGCCTTTTATATGGTACAATTTGATATAAACAGACTGTGGATAATGTTAAAGTTCTTGGGGTTTATTCATGTATAACCTTCTGCATAATATTTTCTAACCAATGCTTTTCCTAACACTTTCTTTTCTGGGTTTTATTCCCCGTGGTGTGTCTCTCTTGCTGGGCATAATCAGGTCAAGCGAGTAAGTATGGAGGATGGCAAATAAGTCACTTCAGTATTAAATTGTATGCTAGAGTTGTCAGCTTAGAGTAGAAAGGCTTGGCTCTTGTAAGTGCATGTCAAAAAACAGTTGATCTTGACAGTAGTTTTGTATGCAGCGGGTTGTTAAATAGAGCTACAAAGGCTTTGCATTGTCACTGTGTCATTTTGTTGTTGTGTATATATTTTTCTACCTATTCAGATCAAAAATAACAATAAAGAGCCACTGATACTGTGGCTAATTGGGTGCAATTACGCAGTTATAAAGACAAATAGACCTGGAGTGCTTCATCACTGTAGCACTCTATTTGCATGATGTTTGCAGACTATACTGGGGGTCAGAGTTTCACAGTTGTAGTGGCTGAGTCAGTCTGTTGCAATGAACGCTTGTGCTGGGGCCTGTACACATCAGGTTCAGAGAGGTATGTGCTGTGAATGTAATGTAGTACATCATGTCCAAGATTTCCTCTTTAGAATTTTGTCATTTAGTAATGTAGATTATAGCAGTCAAAAAAATCCTGAATGTGGCATGCCCAGTTTAGTTCAGTGCTGCATGATGCTATAGGAACAAAATGCATTTCTGTTACTGAAACCTTTGGTGTGCATGACAGAGACCGATGACAAGATGAGGGCCTTCGCGGAACAGGTCTTTGCTTCTGAGACCAAAGACGAGACTGTCCGCGATGAAATCTCCATGTTTGACGTGGCTGAGGACTGTCCCATCATCCATCATGAGATGGCCCACCATCTGCACACTGAGGATGATGTGGAGAAACGGTGAGATGGAAGATTATGAATGGTGATGCCACAAAATCATGGTTTGTTCATTGAGAGAACAAAAAGAGAGCCATTACATAACTTTATTATTTAATGGGGGAAATTTGGTTAGCCATAACTGCAAATTTTGACAGATGATTAAGCCAAACACCAAACTTCACCTCTCATCCACAGCAAGAAGCGGTGCCGTACTATGGCCGTGCCCACGGTTGCTTCCCAGGCAACTGCTACCCCTGTAATGCCAGTGAAAGTGGACACGCCCCTCTATTTGGAAGTGCCTGACTTCCAGAGAGTGGCCATCATTGGAGACTATGCTTCTGGGGTACTGTTTATTTTCCCTTATTGTTGATGTCTATTAAAAAAAAATTAAAACCTACATGTTTTACACTTTGAGGTCCACCATAAATAAGACTTTCCTCCAGTGGTTTAACTTGTAAGTTTTGCATTGTAGTGATGGAGTAGTCACAGTGTATTAGTACATTGTGATGTCATTGTGATCACTGAGGGTGCAACAAGGTAAAAGTCCTTAAACTCTTAAAGTAAGCTCAGCAAAGTTTAAAAAAATAACAGAATTTTTAAAAAAGTAGTTTATTAACCACTAAGATGTGGGATTCAGTCAACAAATGCTTGGTAAGACTGATATGCACTTCAGTCCGACTGGTTTTTCATTTTCATCAACTCAATTAAAAAGGTCAGTACTTCCTCACCACCTTGTCTTTGCAGAGTGCTAATGTGTTAACCATGACTAGTAGAGTTTAGTTATTACTTAGTTGGGTATTCACTGAGGTATGTGCATTTATAAAAGTCAGAAGAATGCACAACATCCTGAAATAGGTTTAAATTGGTATTGATAACTTTAAAACTGAAAGTACAACTTGGGTCAAGCTGACATGACGTGGGAAGTGGTGACCATAAATTTCACTGGCTATATTTTGTCTGTGGGTCAGTGTCCTCACAGGCTACCTCCCACTACGAAAGGCCATGAGTGGAGTTCATCTGAGAGTAGGCTAAGGTTTCAGGTTTCACCACTGTTGGTTTGACATTTACAGTAGAGCGAGAGAAACTTCGGAGGAGCTGATTTTGCTTTAACTTACTTAGGACCTCACATTTGTTAAGATAAACTTCAGGTTTGTTCACTGCATATATAACATGTTGTGTAATATTACAGAGAGCAAATGATTGCTAATGTAGTATATTAAACTGTCTCATTAGGTGAATGAATCTATTACCCTGGTTTACACCCATTCAAGAAAAAATATGTTGTTTATTTTCTTGTATATTTTACCTATTTCTTTCAAGATTGAAGCAAATAAACAGTTCTAATCACTTAAACCGTCAAATTTTTTAACAGTCTAGCCTCCATCTGTTTCATCCATCCATCCGCTTATCCAGGTTATCCAGTTTAGGATTGCACAGGGTGAGGCGGGGTACAGCTTAGATAGGTCGCCAGTCTGTCACAGGGCTAACTTGTTTCATCTATTTCACATTGTTTTGCAGGTAACTGTAAAGTCTGTAATATCTCTCATATGTGCTATTCAGGTGACCATGGATGATTTTGAGCTGGCATGCAAGGGTCTGTACCGTGCTTTAACCATCAGGGAGAAGTACATGCGGCTGGCCTTCCAGCGCTTCCCAAGAACAGCCTCCCAGTACCTGCGTGAGGTTGAAGGAGAGTCTTTCAGACCTGAAGATCAATTGCAGCCAGGTGATGATAAAAGGAGATTAGGGTCAGCATGATCCTGATCCTAGTGTTAACATAAATGATCTTAAGTACAAGATGTATACTTACTTATATGTTGCATCCATCCTCAGTCTTCACAAGTCCACCAAAAGAAGGGGAAGACCCCTTTGACACCAAGAGCCTGCCAAAGAATCTGGGCTATGTTGCTCGTATGAAGGATGGTGTGATTTATGTGTATAATGACGCTGCAGCTGCTGATAAACATCAGCGAAAGGATATGCCCTACCCAGACCTCAATACCTTTATCGACGACATGAACTTCCTCATTGCTCTTATTGCACAGGGCCCAACGTGAGTCCTTTAAAAAGTGTTCATTACTCTGGTTCAGATTTTAGAACTGAAATTCATCAGCTTTCAAAAAGTACCAACACAATTTCTCCAAATTTTTGTGATGTAGCCATACCTGTTCCTAGGTCCAAGTACTATCAAAGTACAATTATTGCCCTTGCATCAAAAGCTCCACTTTCCACTTTGTTTTGCAGAAAGACTTATACTCACCGTCGTCTTAAGTTTCTCATGTCCAAGTTCAATGTGCATGAGATGTTGAATGAGATGGAGGAGATGAAAGAGGTGAAGAAGAACCCTCACAGGGACTTCTACAACTGCAGGAAGGTAGCTGTGAAAAACACATCCTTCATGGACACAGCCATGTGATTTGCTTTATACTTCCTGTCAATTTAATGTGAAGCCACATAAAATAAAATACAAATATGATTAGTACAGTTGCAGGATTTTCATAAGTCTGTGACTATCAACAGCTTTACACTGACTTTTAATTGGAATGTGCAGCAGAGCTTAAGCATTGTCCTGTTTATTTTAGGCATGTTCATTTCCCACCTTTTCTATCATCTTCCTCACTTCCAGCTACAGTGCAGCTCGTGGTGTCTTTAGCTCACTCTTGTGACCAATCACAGGTATTACACCGCACAAACAAAAACCTCACTGATCACTCTCTGCCATCTCTATTACATTCCAGGTGGACACTCACATCCATGCTGCTGCCTGCATGAACCAGAAGCACCTCCTGCGCTTCATCAAAAAGTCTTACCGTGTGGATGCTGAGCGTGTTGTGCACAGCCTCAAGGGGAAGGAAGTCACCATGAAGGAGCTCTTTGAGTCCCTTGACCTGCATCCATACGACCTCACTGTGGACTCACTGGATGTGCATGCTGTGGGTTTCTTAGTAATCTAACCACTGATTACAGACTTTTGATACAGCACAATAACAAGGCTCACATACAGGTAGAGTTACAATGACAGGATAAATTTCCATGAAAGCAATTAGGTGTTCAAATTGAGAATCAAAACAAAAGTACGTGTAATAGTAAGAGATTCAGATAATAAAAATAATGTATTATAAATGAAAGATATAACAGTGGTTTTATAATATTTTTAAAGGACTGTATACAATATAAGGACTATAGTGCATCCAAATTTACCATTTACTAGGAACTGTGCCATGAATGACCTGTGCGCAGGAAAAACACCTGCTCTCACCTGTGTAGGCCACACACTGTTTAAACCTGAAAACTGGATCAGGATAAACTTCCTTTATAATGGTTAAGGAAATTTTAGAAAAAGTTTGTATGCTATAAAAAGAAATACTTTTTTTTTTTTTTTTAAACCAAACTTGTTGTATTGCGGTTTTACTTTTACAGCTTCCCTGGTCTAAATGTATTTTCTTGTGTTTTTCTCTGAAGGGTAGGCAAACCTTCCAGCGTTTTGATAAGTTCAATGCCAAGTACAACCCTGTAGGAGCCAGTGAGTTGCGTGACCTGTACCTGAAGACAGAGAATCACATCAATGGAGAGTACTTTGCCACCATCATCAAGGTTTCATGAAACATTCCTTAAAATTATTTCTCCTTGAAACTGTATCAATGTCACTGTGGCAGCTGAAGATCAATATTGCTATAACTACCCTATTAATATTTAATTTTATAAACTGGTGATTTGAGCTTGATTTGACCTTTGTACAAACCAGGAAGTAGCCAGTGATCTGGAGGAAGCTAGGTACCAATATGCTGAGCCCCGTCTGTCCATTTATGGCTGCAACCCCAGCGAGTGGAACAAGCTCTCGAGCTGGTTCGTCAGGCACAGAGTTTTCTCCCCAAACCTCAAATGGATGATTCAAATACCTAGGATCTAGTAAGTTTTCAGTCTACTCATTCTTCCATATAATCACACCAAACTTTTAGACAGATGGAAAACTTTAGCATTTATAGATTTCTTTTTTATTTCTTTTTATTTGCCTACATTAAAGAATACGCCTTCAAATACTATGGCTACCTCTACTACTACCAAAGATGGCTTGAATTCAGATTTAAGTAAACTCGTTTGTCCATGTTCTATCTCAGCGACATCTTCAGAGGCAGAAACTTTGTGCCACACTTTGGCAAAATGTTGGAGAACATTTTCCTACCTGTGTTCCAAGCCACCATTGACCCACAGTCCAATCCAGAGCTCAGCATCTTCCTCAAGCATGTGAGTCAGTGTTTGGCCACAAAAAAAGCCCAAAACACTGAACCTTGATTTCCAAGAAACAAATTAAGATAAAATTGTATAAAAGATTACAAATTCAATCTGAAAACTACAGTATAATCCCAGTATAATCTGTTGTTTTCCACTTAATGTGTAGGTGACAGGCTTCGACAGTGTGGACGATGAGTCCAAACACAGTGGCCACATGTTCTCCACTAAGAGCCCCAAACCAGAGGAGTGGGACATCATCAAGAACCCCTCCTATACCTACTACATCTATTACATGTATGCCAATATTGCTGTCCTCAACCAGCTGCGCAAGTGAGTAACTTTGTTTTCATACACATATTTTGTTCTGTCGTGTTACTGTATTGACTTGACTTGAATTCAAGCAATTGGATTGTTTTGTCAGAGATCTCTGCTGTTATGGCATTGTACTTTCCCCCTTTTTCTGGATTTGTTTGTTTTTTTAAGTCTCATTGTCTCCAAACATTTACAATGAGCACATATTTAAGTCTTGTCTGAGTATGTGTTTCTGTTGTATCATTCCTATTATTCTGGTCTCCAGACAGAGGGGGATGAACACATTCATGTTCAGGCCTCACTGCGGTGAGGCTGGTGCCGTAACCCACTTGCTGGCTGCCTTCATGACTGCTGACAACATCTCTCACGGCCTTAACCTCAAGAAGGTCAGTCCTCTGGATGCAGCATTTTATTTCCTATAAAGTACACTTATATACTCGTATGCATGATCAAGCAATTGTCAGACCAAGGAGCCAGACCGTATAGATGGTCCTAAAACACAATATACAGCTAATAAAAGAATAAAATGTGTTTTCTTGTGTTCTTGTATTCACCACATTTTATATAATATCTAACTGACAAATTAATGATGATTATATTAGATTATATCAGTCTACAAGTCTTGAGTATTGAAATGTCAAGTTCAATTTCAGATTTGACATGCATCTTATGACCAATTAATACATTGCTTATTGCCTGTTCACAATTTTGTGTTGCTATATTTAAAAAAATGTGCAAATGCATATTATTTGACAAATGACCTTATAAGGTGGCTGAAGCTTGTAAACTCACTGTTTTCCTATCAATCCTTTACAAACAGAGCCCTGTGCTGCAGTACCTGTATGTCTTGACCCAGATCCCGATCGCCATGTCCCCACTCAGCAACAATAGCTTGTTCCTGGAATATGCTAAGAACCCGCTGCTTGAGTTCCAACAGAAAGGACTGGTGGTGTCTCTGTCCACTGACGACCCCATGCAGTTCCACTACACCAAGGTCCGAGCACATGGCCTTTGGTAACAACATAGACAAATGCACACAGACTACTGTGCTGTTTACAATAGGTATATCTACACATGTTTAGATCAGCTGTATTCAACATGCATGATAAACACACACTGTAAATCCTATAAACAGGTGTATGCCAAACACAAATTCTGATGTGTGCAAAATCGGCTTTTTGATTAAAATAATTGCATATACTCTTAAATTGAGGTAGGAGTATTCATAAAATCAGCGTGTAAGTCTTGTTTTTTATGTCCACAGGAACCCCTAATGGAAGAATATGCCATTGCAGCTCAGGTCTTTAAGCTCAGTACTTGTGACATGTGTGAAATCGCCAGGAACAGTGTGCTGCAGAGCGCCCTCTCTGATGAGGTAACACACATTGTAGTGAATGTTGTGGTGTTTCTGCACTGAAAAGCTTTCTGTCAAATGACATAACAGACACACACACACACACACACACACACACACACACACACCTATAAGCCTGCACTTCAGTCAAAGAGGGTATTACCAGCCATAACTACATGACAAAATACATATAGTCTTGGTGACATCCACTGTAGTGAGAACTACCAAAGGTGGGTTTTAGAATTTTGACAGCCATTGCCCCATAGTACCTTGGTTGGGTAAAATTCAGAAAATCAATTTCCCTAAAGGGATCAATAGAGGGTAACATTTTTCTTTGTGGTTTTCTATTTGCGCTGCAGGAGAAGTGCCACTTCCTGGGTAAGGATTACCTAAAAGAGGGTCCAGAAGGCAATGATATCCGCAAGACCAATGTGCCTCAGATCCGTATGGCATACCGCTATGAGACCTTGTGCTATGAGCTCAACCTCATCAAGGAGGGCTTGAAGTCTGAGTAAACACTGTCAAACCTGACTCACACTTGCTTAGACGCTAATCTCTTTTGTGATGTGGAAAGGTTTTTACATTTGTTTTCCGCAGTGGAATCTTAAAGAAACGGGCCTTCTAAAAAACAGATGTTCTCTCTGTTGAAGGAAGAAATGCTTTTATAATCTGCACATCTGTAACTTGCACATTACAGTATGTTTTATTTTTTCAGCTGGAGAAACATCATGTATGAGAATGGAAAGAAATAAAATGTGAAATTACATTTTTGTGGTCGATGCCAAATTGTTTACCTGACAGTGAGATCTTGTCCTGCTGTGTTGATTTTTGTAATTTGTTGCCTTAAGACATTTCTTGTTAGCGCTTTGCTTTGTTTCTTTAACATTCGGCACCAAAATTACCTTTGTGAATTACCTTTCACTCAGGAACTTCAACGAACAAAATTCATCTTTGTGAACCTCTGTGATGTCTGCTATTTCCATTACTAGAAGTCAAAACAGGGTGACAAAGTCAGCATTTGTTGTAACTTAAATGAACGGAGTTTACATTTAATCGTGTTGCCAAGTTTAAGATCCATTTGGAAGTCACGTCTAAAGTGCAAAATTTAAAACTGCACATCGCAATGGTCATGACAATTTGCATACCATTGATCATGAAACTGACCAAATGGCCCATTGTTAGTCAGTGGTGCTGGTTTCTGTCATTATGCAAATGTACTGTTTATAAGGTTGGGGAAGCCTGCAGTCAGCTGAGACTGAAGAAGTTACCAGTTGGTAAACGAAACGTTTCTCCCACTAAAAAAACGCCACGTCCAGATGAACAGATTCAACTTTTTGGGATTCTTTTACCTGGATTATTGAGCATGCATCAAGAGATGCACATCGCATAATTAATAAATGAAAGGCCCAGTTATGTTTATTAACTTGTGCGATCGCACAGATGTAGCTCCTAACCGAGTGTCTAGATTTCCCAGGACACTTAAAGACAACAGTGTTTGTTCTGCGTTGACAGCTGCAGGAGTTGAGGTGATGACGTCTTCCCTCTTGGAGGTTTCAGCCAAACTTTCTCACCGTCAGCGCGTCAAGCTCGACAGAAACACCCAGAGGAAAAGTGGAAGTCAAATGAAAAGCACAGTAAACTACTTTGTTATAAACAAGACAGAAATCTTACACGCTGATATTATGATACTGTTTACCACTTCCAGCGGTGGTGCACTTTGAACTGGTGTCATATATAGATAGCAAGTCAGCATGACGCGATGAGTTGTGTATTTGTATATTGCTTCCTTCCTTTATTATTTAAAAATAATTTTAAATAATTTTGTTGCTCCCAAATTTCACTGTCAGGTGTCATGATGCCGTTATGCCAGTGGTCTTGTAGGACCCCGGGATAACTAATGCAACAGACGTTCGCAGTTAAATTAAAATGCATTTAACTTTAAAACGTGTATGGTTTTACAAAAGAAACTTTAGAAAAGTGGAAAATATAAAAAGCTCAAGATACCAAAATAAATATTTTTCACTCAGGAACTTCAGTGAACAGCTGATAAGTTTGAGGGGGGGTGTCACATCGTGAATTATTATGGGTTATATTTTGGAAGTTAGGACCGGAAGTCACATTTTTCCTGCCTGACTTAACGCTAATTGTCCAAAGACGGAGGGCGAGGAGTGTTCTGCTTTAGCAGCTTTTCTCTCCTCTGTGGCCACTTTCTTTGTTGTTGTTGTTGTTGTTGTATTTAGTTATTAGTATAGGCGGCACGTTTCTATACCCCATGAAGTTTTCTTGCTTAAAGTCAGGTTTAACAGCGTGTAGGCCGCTTCTTTTGACCAACGTTAGCCTTTTTAACGTTATTGAAAATCTCCAGATTGAACGATGAGACCGAGCTCACTCGGATTTTATTTGCGGTTTTTATTTTACCGAAAAGAAAACGAGGAAAGAACATGAGTTTTGCTTATACTTTGGTAAGTAATGAGACATGTACCTTAAGCCATCTGCTCATCTTGGTCTTCTGTCTTCACACTCACTATACAGCTTGTCTGACACGTTCTCCAAGAAAATGCTAGCTAAATAATTCATGGAGCTGTCTTACTGCATTTAGTGATATCGTTAGCTAATAGCTGGGCGTAACATTTGTAGCTTTCCCACACTTCTCCAATACTTGTGCTTTCTTTATATGGTGACAAGTCAACGCCAAACTCCACTAAAACTATGGCAAGTTTAAACTGACAGTATTATCTACAGCTATAGTTACGTTTTAATATAACTATCGGTACTTTTTCTGGGTCAGTAAGTCATTTTCTTCAATTCGGCGTGCATCCAGTAAATTATATTTTTTTTTAATTTTTTTCCTTTTCGTTTGTTATTACACTGTAAATTGTCACTGCTGACTAAAACGTTATTCCTGTATTGCTCTTCCAGCCGGCGGTTTAACAGGTTTCACCATAACAAGTCCGTTAAGTTCCTGAGTTTCAGTTCTTTGCGAGGGCGGGGGGACATTTTATTTATTTATTTACATTTTTTTTACAGATTTTTGACTTTTTTTTTTTTTCATTACGCTAGTTTCCTTTCTCTCAGTCCGCGTGTATTCCAGCTAATCTGTAGTTTATCTCTGTTATCTACACATAGTAACCATAACAGAAAATATAGTGGCAATTCAGCCCACAAAGATTCCTGTACTTTTAACTCCGTAAACTGCTGTATTTAAATCATGTGAGTGTGTTGCCAAATATAGGAAAAACTGCTAGTTAATGGATAACTGACAAGAGAAAGCCTCTTCAGTGTATTTTCCACACAAGCCATTAATACCGTGTTAGTGTGAAATAATGAAATTTAGATTATTTAACTGCCTCAGTCTGAGTTTATGAGAGGATTTGGACCATTTCAGCACAACCAGCAGCAACACCTTGACACAAAACACCTCATGAAAACTGTTTGTCTGTCACTCCCTCACTGGAGTTGTGGAAATGAATGCCTGGGTGCCCTGCTGGCTGCTGAAGGATCAGTCGTTTTAAGGCACTTTATCTTGCTCTGTCCTTTTATGTTGGCGTAAAGCAAACCAGCATTTTTCTTTTATTATACTGCCAACTGCCACTGCTGGTGATAAACGACAGTTGTAGAATACCTCACCTACATCATGTCATGTCATGCCGCAAGTCTCTGCAGGGCGTGTTGTGGCGGTTTTGAAGGTGCAATTAGGTTTAATTTAGTTGCCAAGTGATGACTGGGTTCTCCAAGCTTCGTGTGTCCCCTGTCTAGTTTCTACATGGATGACTCGGTGAGTTTCACTAAAGTAATGCTGGGATGCCATTCTGCAGAGCTGAATGCCTCATTAAAATGTTCATTTTGACTTTCCCTTTGGCTTTGCTACTTATCACAACAATGCACAGTTCACATCATTGGCAGTAAGGTTTGATTTTAACTAAATACCATGGAAAAGAGGGAAGCTGCCATTTTGATACGTTTCACAGTGGCCAGTGGCTGATATATTTCTGGATTTCTTGTATTTCAAAGTCAGCGTTTGAATATAGATTATCTAAACATAGCTTAAACCAGTGGTTGCAGCTGGGTGCAAATCTTTCTGCACCATAATTATGGACAGTGCTGATCTTTCTTCCTGCAGCTCAGGAAATGCAACTCATGTCTTCCTGTGCTACATACCGCACACAGACGAATAGTGCAAGTGGGTCAGTTTGGGAGTTGCATTGTCATTGCATGGTCTGGCTATGATGGAGCAGCATTCCACTACAAACATACGTTTGATTTAGGTCAAACCAGACAAAGGCGTCACTTGCAAGACTGACCGACTGTCTGTAGTTGAATCCATTTACCCCTCACCCCCTCCATCTGTAGGAATGCAGCTCATAGAGTTATTATGATCATGAGCTATGCTGTGGAATTTTACCATGTCTCCCCTTCTTGATCCTCATGTGTGACGTGTCCAAATTGTCTGGTTCCAGACAGGCAGGAGCAAGAGCCTTCAGTGACCACTGATGTTGATGTCAGCTCAGGAGATATAAATCAGGCTAGCTGCAGTGCAAAACAATCACAGACATCAAGTCTGTCTATGTTTGACAGCATGTGATCTTTAGTTTAAGGTGCATCAACAACAATCTTTATATGATGTATATAGCAAAGGCCTCAGTTATTCAGACTGTATAGTCCTATACCTTTTTTTTATTTTATGTCTGATAAACAGTTAAAATATGTGGGGAACACCTAATCCAGAGTTCAACCACGTGTGGATAGGTGGGATTAAAGTGTTCTCCATCATCAGTTGTTACTGGCTCTTCATGCAAGCATTGAGATTCAATGTGTTTTTGTGTCTCAAAAGCTTCTTGAAATCACATAGACGTTCTTCCCAATCATTTGAAAGAGAGCCTTTCAAATGAGGTGCATTACATTGGCTGTATGGTATTTTTGTATTTGGCCAGCTATAGAGATTAGAAAGACAGCTTCACAGAATTCCCCCGGTCCTAGAGGAAGCTTGGGGTGGTTCAAGGCACACATACACAGTAGCAGGTAACCTTGTTCCTGTCACTGTCTTGACTTTTTTTTTTTTTTTTTTTTCTAGGTTTTTTTTTGG
>VUQS01011947.1:4617-18823 GCA_015108495.1 Heterochromis multidens
AAAGTTTTTTTTTTTGTTTTTTTTTTTTTTTTTTTTTTTTTAATTAAAACAAAGTTTCTGTTTGCATTAATTATTACTCACGAAGGTGCACTGGGCATGCCCTCAAGGCCGTGTTGAAAGCATTTCCTTCCTCATAAAACATCTTCATCCACATTTTTCAGCTGGCATTCTTCTTTTTTCCTTGCTTTTCCTTGATTTCTGAAACATAACCACGGCCTGTAGGTCAGTGGACCGGTGTGAAAACCTTAGCTGGGATGTGGATTTTATCGATTGCGTGCATGGGCTTTTATAGGGTTCCCAGTGTGCCTACAGGAGAACAAAGAAAACAGGGTCCAGTTCACTGAAAAGTGGTGGTCAGTGGTCAAAGCACCTTTTTGCAAATCAAGTTTTTCTTTTATATCTGCTGTGGTATTCTCTTTGCATTCATTTAAATAATAGATTTTGTATTTATTGTTTTTCACGCTCTGTGGCTCACAGCATTTGTGATCAGGTTTCTGAAAAGTCATGTGACATTCAGGTTTGATACCTGAACTTCTGAAGGCAGCAGAGCAGTACTGTAGCTCTTTAAAGCCTTTTATTAGCACTTGTTTCTAAAATAAAATGTGGACTAGATTTCTTTATCAAAACATTTAAAATTTAAGTGTTTCTATAGAGTCTGTTTCTTTGTGTTAGCCCTGCAATAGACTTGCAGCCTGTCCAGGTGGTACCCTGCTTTTCACCCTGTGACAGCTGGGATAGGCTCCACTGGATATGGATGGTTTGATGGATTTTCTTTATACTCTGACTCCAAACATTATTGCACTCATTCACTAAGATTATTCAGACACTTTGTGCAAAATAAGTGTACACACAAAATTACCATTGGATTCATGAAACATCTGCACTGGCCAGTTTAGTTTTTATCACCACGCTTATTTTAGTGAATCAGAACCATTATAAATTGAAAGGTATGTGCTCACTTTCTGCAGTATGCATCCTGCCACGCTCGTATTTACCCATATAAAACCAGATTTCATTTATCTATCTTTATTGTCTATTAATTTTCAGCTCAAAGATGTCAAATTATTGTCATTTAGTAACGATGCAAATGTATACTCACTTGTAGCACATTCGTGAATTATTAACGGAGTTAAAAATTCCAGTAGGTTTAGAAGAAAACTTTGATTGATCACAATACACACAGTGTTATTGCCACAGGCTAAAGATGGAAAAGCTGCCAGCATCACTAAGGGGGTAGATTAGCCAGGTGGCACCCCAAGGCATCTATGTGGCTGCACTGAGCAGGGAATTTCCCCTCATAGGAGAGAAGTTTGCTGGACAAGAATTTGGAGCAAATTAGCGCAATATTTATTTGCAGTTTGTGCATCATAAATAAAGTACTTTTTTTGTCATTTGAGGGATGTTGCTGACAGTGAAGTTAAGATAACAAACATTGGAAATATTGGAAAGTCCGGTTGTTCTTGATTGCATCGTATCTTGGCTGTTTTTCTGTGCAGCCACCATTCTCGGTCTGCGTCACACAAGTGACTTTGCTGGTTCAGAGAGTTTCACCCAAGTCATTTAAATAAAGTGATGAGATCACTGCTTTGTGCCTTCAACCTCTGCTTGTTTCCCTCCCTCTCCAGAAATTGAGCAGCCAGCTGGAGTCTCAGGGTAAAGTGGAGTCAGCCTCCTTCCAGGATTTAGTGACCGCTCTGGCCCAGCAGAACCTGGCTGCTGCCGAGAAACCGGACCTAGAGCAGTACAAGAGTCAAGTGCAAGCCTGGGAGGCTGAGAAGAGGCAGCTGATCCAGAGAGAGAAGGAGATGAGGGAGAAGGCTGAGCAGGAGAAACAGGAGCGATTGGCTGCCAGGGCTGCGGCTCAGCAAGTGTAGAAACTTTTTACATGGAGCCAACTGTAGCTCGCTGGACTGTCCATCGAATATGTACTTTAAAAATGTGTATACTTGGGAGGAGTGTAGTTTTAACATTACACCGGATTCTGTCACTCATTACTTTTGTATATATCAATTATTGTTTGTGGCTCTGTTTTTATAGAATAGAGCTAAAATAAATATAGTCAAAATAAAACACATTTTCAGTTCTATTAGATATTTGTGTTTCAAGTTTATTGTTTGTCTGTCGTGGACTATGGGATGATATCATCACTGGAACTTATGCTCACATCAATTGTTAAACCCAATGGTAGGGTGACCTCATGTAAGCAATAAGATGGGAAAGCTAGGGAAAGATCGTCCCATCACATCCTCCCACTCCTTTTCCTCCTTACGTGCAGTCGTCTTTGTCGCGTGTTTGTGTGTTTTCTTTGTGTGTGCACGTCTGTCAAAAGCATCTTCGGGAGTTTTTCTCACAGGGGGGAAATGAAAGGGGTATTGCACAGGAGAATTTGCTGATAGCAAATCTAGAGAAAAACAAATTCTTTGCCTGGAAAGGAATGCAGTTTTGACCAGAAACTTTTCCGTTCACATAGAAAAGCCAATCATGCTGTATAGATCCTGATAACCGTAAGAACAGACAAAAGTGCACATCAGAGATTCTTAATAATTTAACATATATTCATAAAAATTTAGTGTCAGCTAATACAGAAATAGCAATCTAATAAAAACAGCACATGTTAATTTAGCAATTAGAGTTAAGCATAAGATGTTTGGACTCACACAAAAGATAATAGATCTTTGGGGGGGAAAATGCCGTTGTGGTAGTGTGCATAATGCATTCATTCCACATTATGTTGCAGCTATTCAGTATTCAGAGCATGAGCTTGGGAAACAGCCTGGTATGCAGTCCAGGATGAATGAGCAGTATAAAATGCTGAAACAAGAACCATTGTGATCCCGAGGCACCTCACTAACAGTTATTAGAGTGGCTCTGCATTCATAGTCAGTGTTTGCTTAATAGTGTTATTACATAAATCAGACCACCTTAAGAAATATTAAAGCATGCAGGTGTTGAGTCACACTTTCAACTGGCTCCACTTGCTGATTTGAAGCTGATTATAATTCAAACTTTGCCTTCATATGACAAAGGGAGTAAGTGGAGAAGCTGCACCACAAGTATGTTTTTAAAGAGAATTGGTTTACACCTTCTGATGAGGTGAGGTGAATCAGTGGACAGTTACAACCTTAAAGGGGTGGATTGACTAAGTTGGCATTAGAATACCTTCTTTTGGTTACATTGTACTTGTAGTATATTAAATTAATACAGTACATTGTATAATGTACTGGGAAGATCTTAGCCTGATACATTATGCAATATACTGTATATTTGTACATATATAGACAAATATAGACATATATATGGACATATATAGAAAAAAGAGACCTTAAATAACTTCTGCTAACAAATTATATGAGCGGTGAAGTTTAAAGAACAGTGAAGCATCTATAAAGCTGTCATTACACTCACCAGCCACTTCATCAGGTACACCTGTTCAACTGCTCATTAATGCAAATATCTGATCAGCCAATCACATGGCACAAAGGCAATGCATTTAGACATGTGGACATGGTCAAGACCACCTGCTGAAGTTCAAACTGAGCTTTAGAATGGGGAAGAAAGGTGATTGAAGTGACTTTGAATGTGGCATGGTCCTGGGTGCCAGACTGGTCTGAGTATTTCAGAAACTGCTGATCTGCTGGGATTTTCCTACACAACCATTTCTAAGGTTAGCAGAGAATGGTCCAAAAAAAAGAAAATATCCAGTGAGCAGCAGTTCACTGGGCAAAAATGTCTTGTTGTTGCTAGAGGTCAGAGGAGAAGGGCCAGACTGCTTCAAGCTGATAAGAAGGCAACAGCAACTCAAATAACCAAAAGTTACAACCGAGGTATGCAGAAGAGCACCTCTGAATGCACACCATGTCAAACCTTGAAGCAGATGGGCTACAGCGGCAGAAGACCACACAGGGTGCCACTCCTGTCGGCTAAGAACAGGAAGCTACAATTCGCACAGGTTCACCAAAACTGGGCAGAAAAAGCTACTAATTTTGATCTTGTCTTTATTCTTTGTGACAACCCAATCACAAAGTCAAACCATCCAATCATAGGGCTCACTGATGCATGTGATAATTTTTTGGCAGCAGCATGGCCCTGCTGCACAGAGGAATATAAAAATATATTAAGCTCCAAGAACTTGTTTTTGCTCCGACATTGTGGGGTGCTGTGTGGAAATTCATGAGTGAAACTTCCACAGAATCCATTTTAAGAATAAATGTCGAAAAAGTGAAAACTCTGTCATTCTCCTTTTATCCACCCTGATTTATTTCAGCAAAAGGAAAATAGCAATAACAGTACTACATACAATATATCCCTACACTATGAAATGAAGTGTAAAAACACTTCATTTCATAGGACAACAATATAACTAAGAGAAAGCAATCTAGGCACATAAGTCTGCTCTAAATCTTCAAACAAGAAAGGATTGAAAAAGTGCCCAGTTCACTATAGGGGGGGCGCAACAGCCCAAGGCCAGGGATCAGCTGCACTGCTGGTTGGTTTCTTCATTGCAGTCTATTGACAACTTTTAAACATCACATGATGGCAGTTCTCCCTGAGCCATCACCATGTAATAGGCTGGGAAAGTACTTAGGAAGTTCAACTCCACCTTGAGATCTCATTGCCTGGAGCAGACCCTGACCTACACAGAAAGAGAGAAACCAATATTTAACTATCCAGCTGTGTAGATTTCATATAAGATATTCATGTAAGATTCAAAGAAACACAGACACCTTTATGAGATACACCTTGCTAATACTGGGTTGGATGCCATTGTGCCTTCAGAACTGTCTTAATTCTTCATGGCTATTCATTAAAATTCAGATTCATTCAGATTCAACAAGTTGATGGAAACATTCCTGAGAGATCTTGGTTCATGTTGACATGATAGCATCACACACTTGCTACAGATTTGTTGGGTGCATATTCATGATGCAAATCTCCTGTTCCACCACATCCCAAAAGTGCTCTACTGGATTGAGATCTGGTGTTTCTATCCTTAACAGATAAAATACTAAACCAGCAGATAAAAGAAAATGTTAAAAGGCTTTGAATGAATAAGGCTAAAATGCTGCTTTCAGCTGCTCCCCTGTCATATGGGGTTGCCACAGCGGGTAGCTCTGCATGTTTAATTTGGCAGAGTTTTATGCTGGATGCCCATCCAGATGCAACCCCAAAAATAAAAATTATTATTAACATTAAAAGAGTTCAGCCTTCTTGACAGATGTATTCTCTGCTGACCCCATTTTACAATGGATTCTGTGTTCACATCCAACTTGAGTTGATGGTCAAAGACTGTGCAAAGGTATTTATAAGACTCTCTCTTTTTTTTCCTACTTAAACCCTAGAGATGATTGTGTGGGAAAATCCCAGTAGATCAGCAGTTTGTAAAATACTCTTAAAATTGCTTCAAAATTCCTTCAAAATGGTTGTTAAATTACAGTTTATATCCTCAATATAATCTTGGTTTAATCTTCAGCCATTTCCTGTTTACATCCATGGTGGCTTTTATTTTGAAAGGTGTGCTTTTTCCTATGAAGCCTTTGATGACCTAGAAGTGAGGTAGTTTTTTCCAGGAAAAGCAAAAAATTAAATTGTTTTGACTGTGGAAATGCTCATCATTTTGTTGCAGAACTTTATCACCTACCTAGAAACTGAACAACACTGTAATATTTGCATTTGTCAAGAGTTTTTTTTATATATTTCCTCCATCTTGTTTGTTTGCAATAAGGCAACTGTGTCACTAGCCTAGCCTAGGGCTTTGTGAAGGTGCTTTGTGTTTTGGATAACTAGTAGCCTTGGCCTTTAATGGTATATCCTAGTGCACTTCCTTGCCTTTGCTTAATGGATAGGAATTTGGATGGATATTGTTGTAAGGCATATACACTGAATGATATTAAGTGATATTCAATTATAGACATTTCTTATTGCCAAATATTTAGGCGTACTGTATTGATCTAAATATGGAATTGTACAGTTACAATTACAAGATGGTTTGGAGATGGTGGCATGACAAAGACAGGAGGCTGAGCTGGAGGTGGCAGAGTTGAAGATGCTAAGAAAATCATTGGGAGAGACCAAGATGGACAAGATTAGAAATAAGTATATCAGAGGGATAGCTCAGTTTGGAGACAAAGTTAGAGAGGCAAGGCTGAGATGGCTTGGACATGTGCAGAGAAGAGATAGTGGATATATTGGGCAAAGGATGCTGAATAGGAGATGCCAGCAGGAGGAAAAGAGGAAGACCACAGAGAAGATTCATGGATATAGTGATGGAGGACATGCAGAGAGTTGATGTGACAGAAGAGGATGCTGGGGATAGAGCTGATGGAATTGTACAGTTTTAGCGCTTATGGAGTGTTTTTGAATACAACACAGTATGTATAAATAGTTTTCATCAGTTTGAGAGTTGGCCATTGTTCTGGCTGGGGACTATATGAGATATTCACTTGATTCTTAGATGCCTCGCATATCTGCACACAGTCACACAGTAATGAAATATGTGCCACTGAAGTATAATTACCATATAGAAAAGTGTCACTGTCTTTCCTGCACCTTATCAGTAAAGTCTTTCATCTTTGTAGACTTCAGATTATCTCCACAGATTCAGGCCTTTCCTGTGTGTGTGATGCTTATCTCACAGCAATAAAGCTGTTGAAAATAAATTAGTTCTAATCTGCACCTTTAAAAAAAAACCAAAAAGAAAACAGGCCATTAGTCATTCTCTGGCAGCTTAAACATTGCTGGTTAACAGCAGTAACAGCAGTGTTTACTTTCATTGCTGTTGTCCCAGAAGGCTTTTGGTCATCATTTCAGGTGTTTGAGCAATAAGTGTGCTAACACTGTTGATCAAGTCAACCAGGTGAGATATCAGGAAGTTTGACATTCACATCACTGGTTATCCAATGCCCAGAGCCTTTTAAGTCTTATGGAGGATAGGAGGAGGGTGGCTAGTTATGATGTCATGGGTTATTTGTGATGTAATTATTAATCTCAAAGAGAAAAGCATGTGCATTAGACATCAGAGCTGAGCTTGGATACAGAGCACTTGCTTCTATACAAACCTTTTATCTATACACAGAAACCTCCTTGGAAGAATTAAAATGCTTTTGTTGGTTGGAAAATTTGTAAATTAGTCACATTCCCATTTAATCTTTTAGGTTTAGTACGTGCTATCTCCGAACAGTATGTTCTTCTGAGTCTATTCACATTTTGTTAGAGTTTTTATCTTGCTGCTGCTGCATTTTTTGCTCCTATTCTGGATTAGGTTTGATATATATATCGATATATTTCCAAGGTGGGAGAGCACAGGTCTGTCCTTCTCTGTAAAGCAGATAACAGGATAAGATGCTGCAAGCTGGGTTACTATTAAAGACTGACCACCGAGTCTCCAGAGAAAGATGTTTATTAGTCTTTCATTATTCATCAGGGTCAGTTGCTTCGTATTTAACATTTTAAAAAGATAAGTGAAAACAAATAATGTTTAATTTATCTGTCCATTTGTTTAGAGGGCATGCATGGCTTTTATGTGTTCTGATGCCGGCACATTGTTCATATATTAAACTAATAAATTAGGGCAATGTGCAGTGGCAATTAGACATTGGATTTATCTGCTGTCTGATTCATTTGCCTGTTATTTTGACACCATGAGCAGAAATGTATGACCTTTTCAAGCAATTAAAATGCAATGAAAATAAATTTTAGATCTAAGCCATTTGCTACAATATGCTAACTTTAAAATAATACTTTCTGACTTTGAACACCAGAATTTGGCAGTCTGTAATTTTGGCGTTTGTTATACAACACAAAATTCCTGTCAGTAACAATCAGGATTAAGTAAATGAGTAATAAGCAGATTAATAAGTAATAATAAACCTGCAGTTACTCAAAAGGCCACTTGAGGCAGGCCCCAAAAGCAAAACAATTCCCATAGAGGTCTATGGTTAAATTCCCAACTTCAGAGTAGAAATAAGCATGTTTACAGCTTGTTACAAAAACACATGCAGCCTCTTTAACTCATTTATCCCTTCATGACAGCTGTACAGGTAATGCATTTTTATATAACCCACCTGCGCAAATGAGCAATAGGATATTTTTTATTTGTCATTGTGAGTACATTTTTGACTGCACAATGTAATAACACTAGATCAGATTTAGATTTGTTTGACAGTGCAAAGGTAACTATTGGCAGCTTTACCTAAGTAGCTGATATGATGGATGCAAAACCATCTTTAATACCTGTGGAAACGCTTCTCAGTAAAAGAAAAGGAGTATGTTTGTCTAAGGAGTCAAAGAAGAACAGTGATGGATGCATTCATTCAATTGAGAGAGCTCCGTGTAGCGTTAAAAAGAGACATTCACTTGGCTTTATTTAGAATTATTAACACTGCTTTATACTGCTCAGAATTTGCATCCTACTTAACATCCAGGTGAATTATAGATGCACCTTGCTAATCAAACTAGCTGGATAGTGCTAACTTCAGCGCTTAACTCCCCAGCTACTCCTTTGTCTAAATGTGGTCACTTCCAGTTTCAAAAGAAGAAAGATGGCAAAGGCCAAAACAGTAAACACAAAGCTTTAAGACAACAGTTAATGCAATACTTTTGTTAAACTCCTTGAATTAAAAGCTTAAAGTCTGCACTTCAATCATATCAGGATTGTTTGATGTAAAATCCACTGTGATGGTGTACAGAGGAAAAACTACAAAAAGTGTCTCATTGTCCAAATATTTATGGACCTATTTAATTACGATAGAATATTTGTATATGTCATAAAGCCTGAAACGTTCTATTTCCAGCTCGCATAAATAAATCACAAGACTGCAAGAGGTTTTCTTTAGCATGTTGTATAACTGGTATAACTGGTATGACTGTACGTATGCCCTCTTTGTACATCTGTAAGTAGCTTCATGTCATCAAGAAAACCCAGATGGGAGTGTCTAGACCTTTTATTAAAGTGTTAATATGTGAACTTTTTCTTTTAATTCTCAAATGTAGCTATGGTAATGACCGCTCTTGAATGATTGGAAAGGCCAAGGGAAACACAAGTTCACAAGTTGTATTATAAGTTTATAACAAGTACAAGTTTAAAACCATATAAACCTAAAGTTTGATATTCATTTATCCACAATAGAGACAAACATTGTATACCTGTTAATTATAAGGACTGATGTTGCTAGGTATTTCTGTCTCTGACCACAGAGATATTTGAAAAAAAAAAAGCTTTGTAAAGTCGCATTGATCCAGCAGAGGTTGATGAGCCACGTATGAGCATTTAGAGATTACATAACTGTTTGGAAAGACGTCTCACAGCTGTCCCACTGGACTGATAAGCATGACGCAGTGCTGTAGCTACAGCCATGATGTTGAGACAAAAATAGAAGCAGCGGGATGTTTTCATATGAATCAATCCTCAAATACTGGAAAGAAACCTCACATGGTCCCATTTCCTGTGACAGGACCATTTGAGGATAGCTTTAGATTTCAACAAAAGTTTTATTATTAAAGGCTGAGCAACCAGATTTAAAAAAAAATAACTGTTTGAGGCTGTATTGCTGTTAAAATGTTATAAGAAGCTTGCAAACTGTTTAATTTGATGGGCTATGTTTATGTTGTTACCATTCAAACTGCAATAGCCATGAAATAAACTGTAATTCTCTTTTAATAGGTGTACTGAAAGAGTACCTACATATAATGGTAAAACAAGTGTGTTTGGGCATTACATAAAAGATATTAATATTTGCTTTAAGTTCTAAGATGTAAAAGCAGCAAAGATTTAAAATGATTCAATAAAGTTGCTTCTTAATGACGTAAACATCAGTAATTTGAATGGAAGGTTTCCATTCAGTTACCTGCATTTCAATGAAGTGACACAGCAGGAGTTCACAAACAGCATCCAGCAAGTCCAAAACTAATTCGCAGACTCAGGGATTGGAATATAAATGAGCTAATTAAATGGGATGCAGTGTTCTTCACTTGTCTTGCTTTTGCCCTTTGGCTATAGGTTTGCTCCATCAGCAATACAGCTTCCTGTGTGCTTTTTCCACTGTGCTCTAATGGCCAAATATAGTCATCCGGTCAATTAAAGATTAGCAGCAAACTACCTTAATGTCTCTTTAGTTTTCTTTCCTTGCTAATGAATACCATCATAATATCTGATGCCCAACTTGGAGAGAAGTAGGACTTACAGTTTCTTCCAGGAATATCGATTTGGCGGATTAATGCTTCAAGCTTCCAGAATGTTGTTGTTTGACTGTTGCTATGATGAGTCACATCTTCTTTGGAGAAAAACTTTCTGGAAGGAGAAGTGCTGAAGTGTAAAATGCTAGAGTAAGCCTCCTCTCTGGGTTAATGTGTGCCAGCTGATGACTCAATCACTGTATGAAGAGATATGTTCACATTAGATAGATGCTTTATTCTCAGACTGTGAATTAATATTTTTATGAAGTACACATGATTAATTTTGACAACTTCATCGACAGTCTAAACAAACCGAGAGAATCTGATCTAAAAAAAAAGTACAAGAAAAGGGACCTGTTTCTGTTTTCATGTTGGCAATTCAGTGCCAGTTCAAACAGTTTACGTCTGATTCTCTGCACTGCAGCTTTGTTATGCTGAGCGAGATCGCATACGGATGTTATCTATAAATCAACCAGACCTCAAGATAAACACATCCTTGTTATTTCTAAACTTTACATTTAAAAACAAGCTGCAGGCAGAATGTCCTCAAGGACAACAATCCCGTCCACCTGGGCTTATTCCTGGAGATGCTGGGAATCTTTAGTCTGGTTTAAAGTAACTGTAAACTGCTCTGTTTAAAGCTACAAGGTCGGCTATTTTTTGATACATTATCGGGGAAAAAAATCCTTAAATTCAGTCAGTAAGAGTTCCACAATTTTAAGGTCAAATCCTCTGCCTAATCAAGACTATAAATTAGAGAGTAAATAATAGTCTTGTAAGAGTGAGACAGCGAGCAATTATTCTGTTCTCAGCTGCAACCCGACCACATCTGATTCAACAGAAGTAAATCATGACACACACATCTTTCAATGATAAGCAAATGTTTTTGCATCTTTAACACATTCACTGCTGGCTCATAAAAGTTACTGCTGACTGTTTGTGGGCTGTTTTTCTTTTTCTTGTTGCACTCTTCCACATAACGTTGCTATAAATGACTTATTTGAAATAAAATTGGGGTAATATTGTGTTTCATTCATCAAAAAAAAAAAAAACATTCTTACCTCTGTTATACTTAAAACTTGAGTCAGTGACTTTCCACCTGCAACTCCACCACTTTTGATGCAATAAAGCACACAGTAGCAGAAAGTAGCCTGTTCACTTAATGTGCCCCACAATGCAACCTTAAAAAAATGTTGATTGAAATTTAATTACAAATACATCCTGCAAGCATTTATATTAAATTCACTCACATACTTTCAATAATAGGCACAATGTTTTCACATTTGAACACATTCACTGCTCATTCATAAAATACGTTTTACGTTTTTGTTTTTTTTTTTGCACACTTCTGTGAAGCGTTACAGTATTTAAAACAGAATAAACACATTATATTGGAAGTTCATTCCTCAATTAAGCAACAAGTTCACTCAGCTTTTAAATAAATAGCGTGACACTTTGGGAAATAGGTTGTTTCCCTTATTCGTAGAGTTGGAATGATATTAACAATACACTCTGGAGCCCACAGCTTAATGAAGCACAAAGACTGGGCCTCGCCAGGTTTTCTGATGTTTATCTTACAATAGCTTCCAGCTAAAGCTTTCATTTTTCACACAGATTTAACAACAAGATATAACATGTTTAACATGAGTGAGCCTTAAAAATCCTGCTGGGTGGATTTAGTTAGAGTTACTCTCTTACATCAACTCCCTTAGCTAAACTAAACAGCTGCTAGTTATGGTACATCTGAGAATTTGTCTAAATCTTTTCAAAAATGTAGGCTCTTTAACTTACAATATAAAGCTCCTCAAGGTGACTGCTGTTGTGATTATATATATATAAATATATATATATATATATATATAATTATTATTATATATAAATAAAATTGAACTGAATTCCAAATCTCTAGGCTTTTAACTTTAAAAAGTGAGAATTTACACATTTTTAAACAAACATCTGCAGCTCCAAAGCTCTAGAACAACATTTGTCAGTTATGAAACTGGTGGGTGTGTAGACAGCTCATCTCTGCACACATTCTCTGCAGAATTAAACGTGAAATGAAGACAGTTTTCTTTGACCCATCCCGCAAGCTGTCAAATGTGTCTCTACCTGTCCACAGCGATCATGCTGCTCTACAGGTAACAGTCATAATCTTAGGGCCAACCTAACAGTAAACCAAAACACAGGCACATTGTTGCAAGGGAAATTATCCAGAGCAACACCTACTGTAAATGTTGTAGCAAATACAGAGTGCCACACACCTGTAATCGCATTTCTAGTTTTTCTTCCTTCCTATAAATGACTGTTTTAGGAAACAAAGTAATGGGAGAAAAATATGCATCCCAACTGGTAATACTTTGATCACATAGGAATCTATAAATCCTTTCCGCAACACAATGTAGTAATTGTTTGGCACAGGAATGCTTTCGATCACAAAGCTCACCCAAAAAACAAACGTACAAATAGAAAGACCCACTCAAGAACCACGTTGTGCAATTGTCTATCTACAATAACTATGCTGGAATTGTATTTACAGGAAAATTGATTCTTTCAGCAGTGTTGGTGGTTGTTACTCTAAGTTACAGTGCAAAGTACTCTGCAGGTTATCTGACTTCAACACACAAATCCAGGAAAAGCACAATCATGTGAAACCTAATCTTTCAAATCTACTTACAGCACATTCGGCTAGCCCTGAAACTAAACATAACTTCGGAGAAACAAACAACAGGAGGAAGAAATCATGCTTTCTAGGGTATGTACACGCACACAGCTGTGTTTTCTGATGGGCTGACGTGTTAAGGCCAATTATGTAATACATGCATGCTAAAAAAAAATACATTTTCAAGGCCGTAAAATGCCTGTAACCGTAGACAGTTTCCCCCTTTCTGAGTTTAAATAGATGCTAGAAAGTGGCAACAAAGACAACAAGAAGTGTGTTTTCATAGTGAACAGGGTCATCATAGTGGGATGACGTCAGACAAGGGGGCTCAAGGTCTCAAGAGTTCAATATGTTCAGTCACAGTCTAGTTAAAGAGACTAAACAGCCAGAACTTGTGGACTCATGCAGATTCATACTTATTGTTACTTTTTAACTTTTAAAAAAATCCTTCCATGCAGACAATGTGTCCGTGCTGTTTGTTCACAAAAGATGGCTTACCGTTAGCTCAGGGCTAGCACAGCACACTAACCCCACCCACCTAAGCAGAGTGATGCTGGCAGAGATGGTTTGTTTGTCAACAGCCATGGAGGTCATGTGAGTTATTTTAAAATCATACTCCAGGGTGCATTGCCCTCATATACAGTGCTTAGCTTTTTGCATATATGTCACACTTACATGTTTCAGATCATCAAGCAAATCTTTATATTAGACAAAGATAAGCCGAGTAAACACAAAATTTCTAATTCTTTTAAATGATGATTTCATTTATTAAGGGAAAAAGCTATCCAAACCTACCCTTGTTAAATTAAGAATTAACTATGATTAACGACATTTTTTGGAAAGCTGAGTTCAATTTTTCTAGCCACACCCAGGCCTGATTACTGCCAGACCTGTTGAATCAGCACTGTAGGCTAGCTGTGGTTTCATTCAACCAGTGCTTTCCAGCACTTTGTCTGATTTCGGATACTTAAGTGTTTCAGTACCATTAGTACTGTACTCTTACTGTACTCATGTAATCTCTTGATGTACACTACCAGTCAAAAGTTTGGACACACCTTCCCATTCAATGTTTTTTCTTTATTTTCATGACTATTTACATTGTAGATTCTCACTGAAGGCATCAAAACTATGAATGAACACATATGGAATTATGTAGTAAACAAAAAAGTGTGAAATAACCCAAAACATGTTTTATATCTTAGATTCTTCAAAATAGCCACCCTTTGCTTTGATCACTGCTTTGCACATTCTTGGCCTTCTCTCAATGAGCTTCATGACGTAGTCACCTGAAATGGTTGTCACTGCACAGGTGTGCCTTGTCAGGGTTCATTTGTGGAATTTCTTGCCTTCTTAATGAGGTTGGGACCATCAGTTGTG
>VUQS01011955.1:1760-21231 GCA_015108495.1 Heterochromis multidens
GGGGGGGATCACACATAAACTCATGTATTAAATATGGTACACTTGGTCTTACAGGGTTAAGCCAACCCTGTATGTATATGGTGAGGGGAGGAGGTCCCAGAATAGAGCCTCACCAGCAAATCTATATTACAGCAATGGAACAGGATGGAAAAACAATCCTATTTCAACTAAAGAGGTCCTGACAGAAAAAGATCTTGCACTTAATACTTGAAAAAGATTTGTGCATCAACAAAGCCAAGTGTAATACAGAGCAATGGAAGTAGGCTTGAGCTATTTTCACATATGAATTCCAGAAAATGTCAAAGGAATCAGGCTTGCGCATTGTCCAAAGTTGCCCTTTCTCGCATCTAGCACACGAGAAGAGACAGTTGTCCACTTCAAAGGCATTCTCATTTCTGGAAATACTCTGTTTGAGCTAGACGAACACGAGGTAGGCACATTTGATGCCCACTTGCTTGCTGCGAATTCACCGATTTTATTACAAGTGCTAGTTTCACATGAGCACAATAACACACAGACTCTGTACAAGGGAGGGTGTGAAAATGTCCTTTCTTCCCTGTCCCCTTTTATGTGTTTCTCAAAGTTTGGTTAAAACTTGAGCGTCATTTAGATCAAAATCAGGTTAATGCATCTGGTTAGAAACTCTGAATATAAAGAATACTTTGCAACAAAAACTTAAAGTGGTACATTTTCTTGCTAATAAAAATATGCTGTAAAAGGGCAATGCACTAGGTCAACCTCTGCATTCAATAACCTGTTGATACTTTCAAAAAATGTGGAAAAAATCTCACAAAGATTTCCCTACAGTGGGGAAACACTTTAACTAGGTAATACGTTCCAAAGTCTATAAATGTTTATGTGTCAGTGTTATTGGTGGTTTATGGGCATGTTGTCATCCACTGTAATGTTGACTGTGCTGTAGATGCAAGACTTAAATGTTGGAATGGCTGATAGATGGCATGATTGACCTCCACAGTGATGATTACAGCAGCAATTTAACAGATTTTTCACGCAGGGTTTGACTGGCTAAGTGTATGCAGTAAACTATGACAGAAGCACTTCTCGCTAATAAGCCTGTCTATTCCTGTCTGATATGGCCCTGTCGCTGAATCCACATTACCTACCACACACTCTCCCTAGTGCTTTCAGCTTCCATTTCAAGAGGCAGTAGTGATACTATAAATCACATCGCTGCTGCATCTATCTGTATAATATGAGAAAATGAATGCAAGCAATTAAAACACTTGTACCACAGAAACTGCTGCACTTGAGGAATTGCACAGGCATTCATTTTACAATATATTCAGTCTTACCTTTCACCTAATGCAGCACCGCTATATCAGACAAGGTTAGAATGAGCACAGATAACTGTTTGTTGTGCTGCTCAGGTCGTTTAGGATAATTTAAAAATGTGTCTGCTGGATAAGCCTCCTAAATTCACACCTAAAATGATATTACAATTGTCATTTAGACTGCAGCCTCAATGATTTTTGGCATATGAAAGCATGAAGAAAAACAACAAATGACCGAGATGCTGATTCACATAACTAAAACACTGTGAAGTTCTGACTGTTGAGTTTTGATTGTATTTATGAATAAAGTTAACGTATTGGAAAACCATGAACTTCTCAGTTTAATCAGTAACTGCTGCTTAGTGTTAACTGGATAATAATTAGAACACATTTTTCTGCATCCTGTAGTTTTACTCAGATCTCAACTTGGAATGCTGCTTGGATGTGATGTACAAACCACTTCTTATTCTCAGGGCATCAAAAACTGCTTGGTCATGTTAGAGCTCTTTGTCGAGTACATATGTCACATGACAATGACTATCAGCTCCATTCAATGGGGAAGACTGAGCTACCAGCTTTAGTAAAAGCTACTAAGTCCAAAAAGGTGAGTTGTTTTTTATTTATTTATTTTTTGTCAAATTATCAGCTTAACTGAAAATTTATTGAACAAAAATGGCCAATTTGCATATAGTGACGAACTCAGTGAACCACTAAAGTTGTTACAAATGGCAATAAATACCAGAAAAATTTGTAAATGGGGACTTATTACTGGTCAACAGGATTTGCGAACATGCAGCAATTTCAAGATGGACAACCTAGTTATGCTGAGAAGTGACATATTAGTTCAGATCTAAACAAACTGAAATAAAATGAATACCTAAGCCCAAGAACAGGCTCATCTATCATGCAAATAAGTCCAACATTTGCAGCCACCATTTGCAGATAAACAGGTTGTTAATTCCTAAAGGTTCCTTCTGTTCCCAGTATAATCCATCATTTTGGCATCAAAGAGACAAACATTCTGCTGCCTGTGGACGTTTTTTTTTCACTCTGAAATTTAAGGGAGGGAATAATAGTGATGAACAGAAATGCAGGCTAATGTACTGACACAATTACATGTAAAATTACTTGTTGTATAATGTAAGACATCTTGTTCTTTCCACATCAGTAGATTTCAGCTATGTTAGAGTCAGAGAAACTGGTTTAAACCGCTCATCTATGTCTTCATCATCGCTTTTATTAGGTGTAGTGATGCTGAGTAAAGTCCAGAACACCTCCACATCTGGTGATGACAAACAATCCAAATCATCGTCCACATACATCCACATCCACATCAACATCCACCCACTATTCAGAAGTCAGTTACTGGTGCTGCAAGAGTTAATACTTAGAGCTCCTGATGTAAATACTGCTGTTTTGTTGAAGTCAGTGGTGTTTCACAGATCCAGGTTTAGCCAGCATTGAGACGGTGCATCACTCCCAATCCATTGCATATGCTTGTAAAGGCCTAATATTGCGTAGGTTCCTTTCATGCTGCCATAGCAGCATCATTTCCAGAACCTCCACAATATTAGGCAAGCAATTTAATGTTGTGACAGGGGGCGAAAAATAGTCACATAGCCACATCACTGGAGGCTCTAATAAATTCTAAGATAAGATAAGAACAACCTTTATTGATCCCAAAGGGAAATTCGTATGTCTGACAGCTCATCTGCTAGTTGTATGAGAATTGTAAAGTCTGATGGCTGTGGGTGAGAATGATTTTCTGTAGAGAGGAGTCTTCCAGTTGTGGTCTGATCTGCCAAGTGGTGGTAAGGCAGTAGCTCTGTGAGCTTCTTTGACATTGGTGTACAGCAGATCAAGGGTTTTATTTTCTCTGGTAGGACAGTCAACAAATTGTGTGAATCCAGTCAGGTGGGAGGAGAGGGAAACGTGACTGAAGTCTCCTGATAATATGAAGAAGATCAAGGCTACCAGACTTTGCTGCTACCAGCTGAAGCGCATGTTCTAGAAAGTTCTAACTGGACTGTGCACAGTTTAAATTAGTTGTCCTTGTTTCCAAGTAGGTTTCTTTGTTACATGTGATCAAATGCAAATTTTGCATTTAAAAACTGGACTTTATAAAAAGTCTTGTTAACGTCATACTCTAATCAAACTTCATAATCTAATCAAATTTTAACACTAGTTAAAATCATTTTCCAAACATTTTAAGACAATTTAAGCCATCATCATTGGATTTCAGACCCAAGGTACTGTGCACTCAGGGAGGCTAACCATAAAGTGACTGAAACAAAAGATTAAAATAAGCACACAGAGACACACAGAGTTCACAACTGAGGTCAAGTAACAGCAGTTACTGGGAGTTTTCAATGATCTCAGCACGCTAGAAGAGAGGCTATTTATTCAGATAAAGGGTCCCAGTCTGCTGTTAAAAGAAAAGATTAATTTAGCTTATTGACAAAAGCCTTTCTGAGATCACTACGCTGATGCTGTTGTCCAACTTCTTGTCCATCTTCTATATAAACAACACAGATTAACACAGACACTGACCAGCACTGGTAGGTCAGCCCTGCAGGCCTCCATCTGCACGTGAGCACACACACAAACACACACAATTTGTTCTAAGCCAGTGCCTTTCAAGCTTCGAGGTTTCTCCCTGGCCAATCATGAGTATACATCCATCTTAATGACATGCCTACTCTAGACAAAGGAAAAGGGGCTAAAGAGGGCTGTAAAAAATGAACCAGAGAGAGGGGGAAAAAAAGGGAAGACAAAAGGGGACAAAGAACGAAGAAGAGCAGAGTGAGAGGAAAGCAATAACAGAGTGAATTTAAATTTAATTAACAGCTCAGATCATTAAGCTCCCAATTACACAAACTGAAAGCCAAGGTTTCCTAAATATGCAAACTGTCGTGTTGTCATTAGGTGCTTAGTGGGGTAAAAAACATGTTTTAACCTTCGCACAATACCCCACTTTATTGCTTTTACTAAAAACTATATTTTACAGTAGATACATTTCTGTTCTATCAACACTTTAAATTTCATGCTTAATGAGTTATACAGCCAATTGTACAAGATTTGTTTTAGAGTCCATGTCCCCCTGAATACTGGATGCACATCAAGTAGGAGGATCTGACTGCAATCACTTTCAGAGAGACTAGCAAAGGTTTGCAAATAATTGCTGTCTAATTTTTATATGCAGACAGATAGCCAGCACATTGTAATCAATCAGAGTTAGTCTGTGCCGACGAGCACAACTCGTTTGCACCGTGTCCCTTTGCAATAGGGGACACAATGCAACTGGTCGCCAACTAGTTGTATTCCCAAAGGGAAATAAGTCGCCACATGGACAGATCTGCATGTTTGATTTGGCACAGATTTTACGCCGGATGCCCTTCCTGATGCAACCCTCCCATTTATCTGGGTTTGGGACCAGCACTGGCAGTGCACTAGCTTATGACCCCCCTTAAGGCTGGGTATGTGTCTCCTCCAGGTCTCAAACTGAGGATCTTTATCGTCTAACGCAAATGTGCTAACCGCCAGACCATGGAGCCACAGATCAGATGCAGACCTATCCACTTAAATTAGGTCTATAATTAGATTCAACTTCATTTAAGACTATGAGTCACTGTGAATTTAAGCACAACTAGATTGCATACAGTCAAAATAATGTCTGTTAACCTATTTTTTTAGAAATCTAAACATTTTGCTGTTATTTCTGTTATCTGATAATGAAGCAGATACATTTTAAGTTAAGTGAAACCACAATTACATAATAATAAAGTTTTATTAGAATTTGAGGTGCACCAGTTTTTCCTGAGCAGTTCTGATTACTAAACTAGACCTTTGCCATAGGGTTGACAAATCAGAAAACTCTCACAGTAGTCAGTTGTGACAGCACTAAACTAAGAAACATTTTTTGCTGTTGAGGCATGCTGACTTGTTGAGTGGGAGCTAGGGGAAATAAATAACAAGGGCAGATTGCAGTGGCAGTTAAGACTGGATATTAGTCATTGGGCACTGGACAGACAGCAGACACACCTGAGAAAAGAGCTGTGCAATTCCAATAAAGTTTATTTGAACAAGGTGGCAGAGTCCTCAATGCTGACAAAAAGAGAGACAGCACATCATTTTGTGCAATTCTAAAGGTAAAAATCACACTGCTGGTTTTCAGTGGATAACCTATCAAAAAGACTACATACTTTGAGAATACACAGATCAGATCAGGTCAGGTGACTTTTTCTTTTTCATATTTCTCATTGACACTGGCAGCATTTCAGTGTATAATATGTTACTGTCACTTTTGAATTCAGAAATTGCCTTCCCCTCTGCTGTTAAAAACTGAAGATCATACTGAACCATTTCTTTTGCATACCCTTACATCCCTAAACTGAGAACCACCGACCAACAAGGGTCTTAAAGTGCAGAAAAAGAAGAAGAAAACACCTCTAAGACTTTCCCCGAGGGAAAGCCCGAAGGACTAGCAGATGAAGAAAAGAGAAAACCAACAATCAGAGCTGTTAGAGAATGAGCCAAGCCTCTGCAGTTACAATCTAAAAGGGGCCTTACTCTCTCGATTCGTCACCACAGGAAGAAACTGGAGCACTCCCGCAGTGAGAAGCAGTGTCTTCTTTAGCTCAGTTTTACCTCCTACTGCACTACAACCTTTATATATATATATAAAAAAAAATGTTTATTTTTTGTTCTTGTCTGCCATCTCGGTTTATTTTATTCTGTATTTTTCCAACAAGTCCACTCAATACACAGTGCAGAAAAGACCAAATTTCAAGAAAATAAAATTTGCCTTTTTTTTGCAAGCAACCAAAAAAAAAAAAAAAAAAAAAACCAAAAACCAAAAAAAAAAAAAAAACTAATATGCTTCAGGAATTTGACTATGGTCAAATCTTTCCTGCCTTATCAGGTCATATCCAGGTGACATTATTTATTGATGCATTCCCTACCGGGCAAACACACGCTGAGTACTCCACCAGATGTGTTCCAGCAGGATGTAGGGTACTTTGTAATGTGGTTTTCTGAATAAAGACTGCTTTGATGTAGCCACAACAACCTACAGCACGGGGTCACCAACAACATCACCTGAAAGCTTAAATCTAAGACTAATGTTGGCCTGGCATGTGCAGAGAAGATGCCTTTGGTGAGGGGGGAAAATGATTATTACAGTGTTATTGTGCTCCCTAGAGTAATATTTTACAATCTCAGGAAATGCAAATATGAGAAATAGATTACTTTGATCATTTTACTGTATATGATTCTCTAAGGCTTATTTTATTGCCCTTTGATCTTAGATTTTTCCACGGTGGAGTTTAAGTGTTTTGCTGTAGCGTGGTACAATTCAATAAAGATTAGCAGCTGAGGAAACAGCTGAAGTGGATTCTTAAAACATGTCCAGAATATTGTAAAATAATGAAACAGATGAAAAAAATCTATAGTCTGTGCATTACATTGTAGCAACCCATGAGAGGCTGCCATACTCAGTGCCTAACATGATACAAAGACAACATGAAAACCGGATTTGATGGAAAGTTGAATGTGCAAAGCAGTTGCATCATTAGTGACAAAATAATTGCAAATTTTCTGGACTAAAAATCAGCCTACCAGATCTGTGGACTTTGGGGTATTAGTTGGGCTTATTTGACAACCACATCATTATCACATCAAGTCTGCATCAGTGCTGGGCTTTGAGAGGATTAAGCAGACAACGAGTCAATGCTTTATGCCAGAGGTTCTCAACGTGGGGAAATTGTACAGAAAGTGGCATTTAGACACTTGAACATCATTTACATCAACACTAGGATGCCAGCAGGCTTAGCTGTCGGGTAGCCAGTTATCTGCAAAGCTGCTGACAATGGAAACGTTCTTAAATCTGCAACTGTGAACCTCAAGTGGCACAAAGCTCAAATCAGCCAAATTAAGAAAACATAATGAAAGCTGTATCGAGTTTGGCTTCTGTCAGAGAAAGCAGTGTATAAGATCGCAGTGTATAAGATCACAGTGTGTCATCTGTCTTCAGTTGGTGGCAAACGGTGTGATGCCAACTAATGTAAAGAGTCATCTGACAGCAAAACATCTGGAGCATGTGAATACTGTGTGGTAGACATACTCAACATGCTCAAAAACCTCAATCTGTTTAGCCAAGGAGGTTACACATGCATCCAGGGAATCATGGACATGTTTCCCCAGCTGACAGATTTTCTTTGCATGAACAAACTATGAGTGGTTGTCTCTCAGGTTGCCTGCAACTTTAATTCCATGTGGTTGAAGGCTAATGTTACTCCTTGTCCACTGTATGTTTGTGTAGTGCACTGTCTCTCAAACTGTGGGGCTGGCCTGACTGATGGGGAGCAGAGCTTCAATAACACTTGGCACAGATGACTAGAGGAATAATAAAGAGTGAAAATAAGCTGAATGAATATGACTTTTGAAGAGCTAAACTGACCAAAAGAGTTTTCTTATGATAGCCCTGACTTTTATTTCACCGGATTAAAACTTAGATCCATTTTATTGTTACTTTTTGAACAGTGTGGATTTTTATTTGCTTATGAAGTGGGTCATGTAGTGTGTAATGTGTAATTATTATTTGTACTGCTAGTCTGGCCCACTTGATGCCTCAGATGAATTAAAAGAGCTTGACGTGGCAAAAGAAACGTTTTTTGGTTTAATTTGGTTAATTTTTAGTTTACTTTCATATTGAAAAAAAGAAAGATGAATTTGCAGTGTAATGGCTACAGAATAATGACACCATCACCTTTAGATTGGTTAACTTTTGAGCCTTGTTTTCACTATGCCAGTGGTTCCCAATATAGTGTACCCTGGGACTTTATGACAACCATAGATTGCAATACACCACTGCAACAAAACATGTGAATGGATTTTTAGTCTATGGCATCAGTACCCCCAGAAAGAAGAAAGAAGGAAAAAAGTTGGAAAAATTTCTGTCAAAGGGAGAAATGGTGACACACAAAGGTGCGGAATGACACTGAGGAGATTAATGAGGGAAAACCTGTAACTATTATCAGTTACCCGTTAGTCACATTAGCTGTCGGTTATCATTGAGGTAGCAGCTATAGCTAATAATAAAACAATAAGGTTAATCTTAGAGCTAGAAGCAACTGTTATCAGTCCTGCTCATGTGTAATATTAATAGACAGTGTAGACGGTGTTAATTTAACACACAATTATTTGTGTCTAAAAATTTCTCTTAATGTACTAGATTGAAGCTGAGAAATGTCTGCCAGCATTAAAATGAAAATATGGTGCCAAGTCACCAGAAGCACAGCACTTTTGTTTTTTTTTTTTTGCACTAAGAAAATCTTAAAGCATTTGTCATAGTCAATCCTTACAGTTATGTTATCACATTTTTTTTGCACTACATTAGACTAATTAAAAATGGAGTTGTCACTAATATTATTTTTTGTATTTTCTATGATCCTCTACCAGAGGCCTGGGAATTTGAAGATTCGGTGCAGTATCTTAGCTGAACTTGAAGTCCCACAGGATCTTAGCTCTGTTGTTCTCAACCTCCTTTGGTGGTGTCTCCCACTGGGACTTGGGGACTTCTAGTTCATATGCGGCACAGATGTCACTGTACATGATCCCAGCCATTTGGTCCGAGGTACCTTTGCACAGCCTACAAATTGGGTCCTGTCAGCTGTGGTAGACTCCTGCCTCTATGGATCTTGTCTCTAGGGCCGAATCTTGTGTTTAGGGCCTGTTGTTGCCTCTTACATTCATGGATGCTCCGCGTTTCCTCTTGGACTGTGGCTCTGACACTTACTAATCTTCACCCTCCCTCTTTCCATTGCTCATAGAACCTCAGGGTGCTGGACCTTGGATGGAAACCTCTGTACATTGTGAGGAGTTTTCATGTCTTAACATCAGTGGCATGTATCTCCTCCTTTCTGATGACCGGTAGGGCGTTTGTATTGGTAGCACGGATCTTAATCCTACCGCTGGCTTCTGAGCACCTGTCTTACCTTTTGGAGCTATTTGGTTGTGGCTGACCTTCCATTTTCATTATGGTTCCCGTTGGCCTGTGGGATACCCACTGTCTTGTATGTCTGCTATACTGCCTTCTGTTCTACCCCTTCAGTCAGAATCACCTTCCCTCCCCTTGCAACCATTCAGCCACACTTATCGAGTCCGAATGGCATCCTGATGTCCTCGCTGTAGATCCTGGTGAGATAAATAAGTGATTCGATCTCTAACTCACTCCTGCCTTATCCACTAATTGGTCTTATTTCTAAAAGATCAATAAATGATAAAACCTGTGTACTTATTAAACTAATACAAGTAGCTTAAAAACAGCAAGCTTACTCTGAGATATTTCAAGTCTCACATTTGACAGTAACTGAAATATGATTATATGAACAAAGAAGCTGTGTTTGGTGTGATTCTTGTGTAATTCGTTAATACTGTGCATCATACAATCTCATTTTTGGGTTGGGTTGTATGTGAGCACAAAACATCCTGTCCATCTTGCTAGACGATAACACAGGTAATAGAAACACCATATGCAGTGTAATAGGTTAAAAAAATCTCCTGGACATATTAAATTCAGGTGAAAATGTCAAGCTCTGCAGACATGCTTGTGAGGTCTGACACCTCTGGGGTAACCCTACAAGCCCATACATTCCTTTTAAGTTAGAGGATGGACACCTGTAGAGCAGAGCCTCAAAGGTCAGGATGAAAACAGGACCTGGCCTCATTAAAACCTCCCCCACCCTTCAGGACAGCTCAATTAAAAACCTAACCTCATGCTGCTCCATTGATCTGCCAAGGCAAGTCTGAATGTGGGTTACAGGGAGAGTGAAGAGAACTCGGTAGGGAATCCACAAAGCTGCAAAAAATCAGGAGACCTTGAAGATCAGGTAAGCTATGGCAGTGTGAGGTGGTATTAGATTATTGTGCTTTAATGGGATTTAACATGGAGTTTAAGAAGATTTCTCCCCTGATGACATCTTTTGTGTTAGATTTTCCCCAGCAGGTAATCTATTAATGAAAATGAAAATATTCATACATGATCTGACCTCATTTGTTTGTTTAAAATAAATTAATAAACAAAATAAAGTGTGAAAGCAGGGCGAAAGCAGCATTTCAGGATTTGGGAGAGAGTGATGTAAAGCAATGCATTTTTTCCCCCACTGGGTCTATGTGAGTGTGTGTGGGTGGAGACGTACAAAGGCACTTTGTAACGAGTGATGCTTTAGAGATTTGCCTGAGAAGATTACATACAGATTGATTGATTGCAGGTGTCTCTGTCACTCTAATCCAATAAAACCCCAAGATTAATGACTTGATGATCGACCCTCATTCAGTCTTCAGTTTCCTTTGATCGCGCAATTTGAGCTTTTCAAAACCTGAGAATATTTAATCTAGAAGAGAGAACTCTAATGATAGTTGAAATGACGAGTTTCTGCAAGCTCAAATTTCTGTACGCCATCAGTCTCTAGATGCCACCAGCTGTGGTAGCAAAGCACTATAGCTAAAAATGCAACATGGCTGAGGCTGGAGAATATCCCAGCTATCATGGAGCAAGCGGATGAGGTGGGGTACAACCTGGAGAGGACACCAGTCTATTGTAGAGCTAACACTGAAAGACAGAAAACCATTCATGCTTGCGTTCACACCTACAGGCAAGCTACGGATGTGTTTTGGTCTTTTGGAGGGGAATAGGGAGAACATGCAAACTCCACACAGAAGAGCCCCAGTCCTGGATTTGCAGCCAGGATCCTCTTGCTATGCCACCCCTGCACCACCTTGCTGTGATTGTTGAAATTAAAGTTAATTTAGATAATGCTTGCAAATAACTGCCCAAATTAATATCCAGATGCATTTCAAGATGGCTGAGTGGTGACACCTGCTTCTAGAAGGACTTTGGTGGTGTCAAGAGTTCAGGTAAAGGTCACTAGGAGTTGTCTTATGGCCGTATTGGGTATCTAAAATTCATGGTAATTAGTCAAATGCTGCTGTAATATTGCACTCTGCACGAAAGCAGTGGGCCAACAGATTGACCAGCATTTCTAGCGCAACATGTTCACACAGATAAATAGAATAAGGCAAAATAAGGAAGTAAAGTTAAGTGTGGCACTAAGGATAAGCAAAGTTGTGTATATGTGTATGTAAAAAGCAAGCGTGGGGTTGAGTGTTTAAATTTTTTTTTTTGCTCTAGCTGGCCATGCTGAGTTCTTATTACAGCAACCATAAAAAAATCTGTCAGGCCTTAGCGGCGGTTAACTTTTTGCTGAAATATTTCACATCCATTTTGAAAGAAGAACCATTATTCACCTTATTTATTCATGAGAGTCCCTCCACTTGTCCATACCAGCCAAGGACAGTAATGCATCTGAGGAGGTGTGTTCACGTCAGCCTAACATTCAGGCTTTGTACATCTGCTATTAACATCTGTTGTGTATCTCTAATACTACTAAAGTATGGTTACATTTCACCCCTCTTATGTGAAAAGTTCAGTGTTGAAGGAATTTTCAAACTGATGGATAAATTTGTTTGTAAATGTATGTCAAGGATTGACCTTAAAGCAAGGATGTCAAACGTACGGCCTGAGGGCCAGAACTGGCCACCAAATGTCACACTCAGGCCGATTGCATGGCCATGCTAGGTGTACAAATTTTAGAAAAACAGGGCTTAATTTCTGAACTTTGCACTGTATTTTCCCAGGAAGCATTGTGTTGCAAGTCATTAAGAATGCATCACGTAATGCAAGTAGTTGTCTGAACTGTTAATTTCATTCCATGATTAATTTTACGACCTTCTTACCAACAAGCACATTGCACATTGTGGCCTGCAATACTACACTAAAGTAAGGTGTCTAAGCCAAGGAGCCAAGCCATTGCATTTCTTTGAGTTTTCTTAACACATACAAAGCTGCTATCTGCTTTGTAAAGCAACGGTTCATCAAATATGAATGAGTTCAGAATGTACTTCTTTAAAGTAAAATAGTAAAAGAAATGAAAATCTACAGAGGAATCTTTTATGGATTATTATGCAATGGTTTTACTGGTCCAGCCTACATAAGGTCAAATTGGGCTGTGTCTGGGTTATGAACACCCCTGCATTATAACACATGGATTAATGTGTTTTTCACCTTTTCACCTTTAATAATTATCCAGCTCTATTCAAAATAATCACAAAATGTTTAACAAAAATTTCTCAAATCCTTGATGTACTTAACCCTGTGCAAGAATGAAATCAGTCAATGACCACTAATGAAACAGCAGCGTTTCGAGCCCCCCACATGCTTTTGTTTGTCATAATGGATCACTGTTCCTGTGCTTAAAGTGAAAGGGCTCCTGAGAGTTGATTTAAGTGGATTATTGACCTTTGATCACGCCTTTCTTCTTGCAGAACTGGGAGTATCACTCAGCCTCTCTAATAAGCTTTAGAGTGATTTTTCACTACTCCATTGATTTAACGTACGTCAAAAGGCCTTAAATGACCTTATGTAACGGTCTTGGAAGTATGGCATCCAGATAAGATCATGTTACAATAAACTGCAATCCTATTTTGGTTCTGAGTGACACCATCTTTACTTCACCCTGTTCAGCCTCAGACTGACCCCCATGTAGTAACAATATAACTTTCCAGACCTCATTCTTCACATCTCCATTAGCTGCGCTCACTGAGATTCTTCTCCAGCCAGTCACGTTATCCATTCACTTACCTCAACTGTCTCCAGTTCGCTTATCAACCTTCCAGTATGCAGAATATTAAGGGCAGGTTGTAGTATCTGTTTGCCAAATTATCTATGGTGCCACAGCCTATTATCTGACTCCTGCCTGTCGCCTGTGTCCTAACCATCCTGTCTGGCCCGGCTTTATCACCTGCCTGTTGATCTTAGATTTAGCAAATTGCCTCTATCCTTCCTGTCAAGTCTGTGGATCTGCTTTTGTTTGCATTTTGCCCACCAGGACTGTTACAGTGTCTGTACAGTGTGTGTCTCTGTTGCAGCAGCCGTTATAATTGGGCTTAAAAAAAAGTAAAACTATTTTCCACCATAAAGATATAGAAAGGTGGGGTAACCAATACTTTCCAGTTGATGTAAACCTGCCATCCTTTCCATTTGATGTAACTGTAACATTTTATTTAGTTGTTTTGGCTCTCATGGCAGAGTGACCTAAGGATGGTTTTGTCAGTAGGTCCATATATTCATCATTGTTCATCTTTGTGTATCTTATGGCATGTTTTTTTCTAACATTTTAGTGGCTATATATGTTCGTAAGGGGAGAGAATATATAGAGAAAAAGCAGTATTTTCACATACTAGTTATGCTTTTTGAAGAGCAAATTGCACTTTTTATGCTACCAGAGAGACAGTCATCTTTGATTACAAACTCACTATCTTTTTTTATTTTTGATACTTGGACAGTGTCTGTGCAGCAAAATGTGATACAGCTACTTTGAATGTGTCAGCTGCTTATGCTAATTCACTAGTGTCTGTGTGTATGTCCAGTTGAAATGGCCTCATCTGTGAACAGTAGAAGAATGCAGCTCAGCTCACAGTTAAAGACCACAGTATCATTAAAGAGAAAAGATAAAATATACCCTTGACCATAGCTAATATGAGATATGCTTTATACATAGTAGTATGAATTAATCAGTGGAAAGTATTCTGACTCCTTGGTATATGTTGTAGCTTTCAATTGAACTGGATAAAGTTTGTTTTCCCCCCCATCAGGCTACATTCAATCACCCATTACGGCAATCTTCTTCTTTTTCTTTTGGTTGCTCCCTTGCCTCTCTAACTTTATCTCCACACTGCTCAACCTGGGCTTTCCTTCTGATATACTCATTTCTAATCCTGTCAATTCTGGTCAGTCCCAACAAAAATCTTAGTATCTTCAACTCTGCCACCTCCAGCTCAGCCTCCTGTCTTTCAGTCAGTGCCAGCGTCTCCAAACCATGCATCATAGCAGGTCTCACTACCATCTTATAAACCTTCCCTTTCACCCTTGGTGTTATCCTTCAGTCATTTAAAAACATATTATTATCATTGACAAAATAGTCTGGAAATTGTGATAGGGTCTGAATTCTTTCTGGAAAGTCAGAAAAAGCTGTATCTTTCTAGGTCTATGCACTGTACGTTATTGTTTCTCTTCACTGTCTGGTGCCACTCTGGCTTCACACCTTTTTTTTTCTTTTTTTTTCCACCTACATCTTAGCCCAGTGGGATAAGTCCCATGAGTATACATCTCTATACTGAGTCAACAGTTGACTAACATTGGGACTTGTTTCTATGCCACCAAACAAAAGCCTAATTTCTGTCTCCTGGCAAAATTAAACCTTCAAGCCCCCCAGGAAACCAATTATTCATTAATGTGTGACTCAGCAATCTTTGTGGTGTGTTCACATTAACCCAGAGATCCATTCTGTTTGTTTCAGTCTGTTAAAAAAAGGTGTGATATTTAATTTCCTTTACTTAATGGCACAGTGATTTGAAAATCAAGCCAAAACATAAAGTCATACATCTGGAAAAGGATGAATCATATGTGTAATACTGAGAGATAGCAGGCTAAATGTCTTGATCTTAGAGTGTTTGCTGCTTTTGTCTGAATCAAGGTGTTCTACTTCAATTTGTAGTAAATGAATAGGCTGTTTCTGTCATCAAACTGTTTGAATACAGAGGGTTTTTTTCATAGTGTTGTACTTCTTGATCATATTCAATCAGTCTTGCCAAAACTATCTCCATATATGACACCATAATTCATGTTTCCACACCAGATGCTTCTTTTGTCAGCTGTTCTGTATGACATTTGTAGGTTTATGCTTTGTTCAGATGAAACTGCGAGACTAAATAAATAAAAATAATAATAATGATATACACTCACAATAGGCAACAGTTTAATTTCATATTGTGTGGTTTCTCCTATACAATTTCACTCTGGCCTTTCTGTGCTTAGGTTGCATGTCCTTCCTGCACCTGTGTGAGTTTTCTGTGTCCTCTCACTGTCCAAACACAAGGCTGTAAGGTTAATTAGTGTGGAATGTGAGTGTGATTGCGTAAATGGATGCCTGCCTGTTTGAGTTAGCCTTGTGATTGACTGATGACTGAGTCCAGGGTGTCCTCGACCACTGGCTCAATGTCATCTGGGAAATCCATACCAAAATCATTAATAGGTTATTTAATAACTGGAAATTGAAAATAAATAAATAAATCAAATTAATTCAAATCTAATCTAGAAACCTTGACTTTACAATGTCTAAAAGTGCAGTGAAAAAATATCTGGCCCCTTCCTAATTTCTTAGTTTTTTTGCATATTTGTCACACTTACCTGATGATCATCGAACAAATTTTAGTATTAAACCAAGATAACCCAAGCAAATACAAAATGCAGTTTTAAAATAATTATTTCATTTAAAAGTTGGGGGGAAAAGTTATCCAAACCTACCTGGCCCTGTGTGCAAAAGTAATTCCCCCCTAAGCCTAATAACTGGTTGTGTCACTCTTGGCAGCAAGAACTGCAATTAAGGTTTTTGCCTTGGAACTCTCCCATGCATGCCATTTTTGCCTAGTCTCTGTCTTATTGTTGAATCATGAACACTGACTTTAATTGAGACAAGTGAGGACTGCAGTTCTTTAGATGTTGCTCTGGGTTCTTTTGTGACCTTCTAGATCGATGCGCTCTTGGAGTAATTTTGATAGGCTGGCCACTCCTGGGAAGGTTCACCACTGTTCCAGGTTTTCTCTATTTTTGGATAATGGCTCTCATCATGGTTTGCTGGAGTCCCAAAACCTTAGAAATGGCTTTGTAACCCATTCCATAACCCATTCATAACTGAATCAGTGACAAACCAAACAAAAAAATGACAAAAGTTACATACAAACCTGAGGTATGTTCTCAGCAGATTTTCAGTAGAGGCCCATAAGAGCATACACAATTCCTTAAGAGATTTATGATCAAACTCTTCTACAATCCTCTGACCATGAATGGACCTTGTGCAAACCATAGGGGGTTCCTCTTTGTTAGGCTGGTGTCATGCTGAAGGGGCTGATCTCACCGGATACACACCCTCTCTACCAATCTGCCATATGGCTGCACAGCAGACCCCCGAGCACAGTGTTACCTTACTGTTTCTGACAACAATGACAGCCATTCACACAGCCATCATCATTCAACAGGAAGGAAGTATACACAAAAGCATGATTAATAAAACATAGAAGTATGTTCAGTAAGATTTTTTGTGCTCAAGAATCATAGTTTGTGTTCTTGGTTTCCACTAAATGTTCTCTTTGATCAGTAATAGTCCCATTCAGTTGTGAATTATTTGTCTATGTTTGTGTGTTAGTGGCCACCAGAGTAGAGGTGGAATTAAATCATGCATCACTTTGCAGATTCGAATCACTTCATTCAATTGAGGGTTTTTTTTCAGTTTGTTCATGTCTGTTCTTAGTGTACATGGCATTAATAGTCAACCAGTCTATTATTTGCAACTAATTTAGCATATAAAGGTTGTTTGTGTGGATTGCTCTCCATCATCAGTGACAGACTGCACTTTTGAGATAATGGTGCCTCAGCAGTCTTTCTTAATTTTTAAATGTTAATACATTTTAATTCTACATGTACTGAACATCTTTACACTTCTTTTCAGTCTTTTGGCTGCTTTTGCACAGATACATACATACAGTACCTTATCATCTGTTAAACACACAAAACAGAGAACTAAACTCATGTATCACTGAGCAAACAGCTGTTTCTCAAACTTTTGTAAATTAATACAATGTCTTACTGGGTATTTCTTTTATCCATCTTTCTTAAAAGGAATTTAATGTCCCTTTATGACCATGTACAACTGTGCCTTCTCTTGGAAAGTTTTATTTCTTTCTGTTAGTGTAAAAGAAAAAACAGCTCTCTTGAAGTTGGTCAAGGCAGCATTCATGCTTTATTAGTGTAATTGATTTTTGCCATTTCCATCAAATCTACTAACCAGTGCTTTTTTCCACATGTAATTTCTATTGTTTTGGCTGTAACTTTCCTAAAAATAGCACTGTAATTTCAGATAGAACCAAAAGGTGGTCAGTATGATGGTTTCCCACCTTCAGCTAAGGCCTGATTGCACGTCAGGTTACACTGTAGATTTCCCTCTGAAGCATAAATCAGGTATAAGGGTAGAATGAATGGTAATTACTGGGACAATAGTTGCTGTATGTTATAAAAAGCGAAATATTCTTAGATTTCAGATTGTACATGTTTTTTTTTAAGCATTTAAAACATTAGGTTTACACATGGTGATGTAGTTATTGGTACACATGTGGTATTGATATTAAAAGTGTTAAAAGGGGTCAAGAGTTTTGCACTTCACCTCTGCCCATTTGTGTTAGTGGAAAGATCACGTTTTGTTTGTGATTTCTGTCTGTATTTATAATGGAAAGAGTTTGCAGAGAGAGAAAATGAAAAGACTGATCTATTTTAAACCTCCTTTAAAGAGCTTTTTACTCTTCCAGACACTATGAAATTGTGTTTCCAAATGCCGAACAGGTTATACAAAATCAAAATACTGAGAAAACAACTTTCCCTCTTTGACAAATTTAGCACAGGTAACACACATCAGAATTAGAGTGCTGTGCAAAAGTCTTGAGCCAGCCCTTATTTCCTTATATTTTCCAAGAAGCCAGACTTTCTTGTAATTTTTTTTAAAAAGGTCTTGAGCAACAGTTCTCCAGGCTTTCTGAAAGTCTTTCAAAGTTTTTCATTGGACATTGGCTTCTTTGTCACTCATTTTCAGTCCATTCCTTGTACTTGACCATTTTCAGAGAATTTTTTTTTGTTGTTGTTGTGTGTTTGTTAAGCCACTTCACACTGACCTATGAATCATTCAAGCGTAAAAAATGTGATAGAGAACAGAGAATGAAACAAAAGGAAGGAAACATCCAAAGAAGAGCTTTGGAAAGTCCTGGAGAAGCCTGGAAAACTATTCCTGAAGATTACTTCAAGAAATTACAAGAATGCTTGCCTAAGACAGTTCAGGCTGTGTTGTTAAGAATAAAGGTTGTTAAACCAAATATTGACTTTCAAGCTAATTAGAATTGTACAAACTTGCCTTATATACTGCATTTCCATGAATGTTTGCACATGTTTCAATAAATTGCTGCACCCATTTCCCATTTTTTAGTAACAAGAATCAAGAAATGAGAGGTGGCTCCAGCCTTTTGCACAGTACTGTATTTTTTTTATAGTTTTACCTGTTCTGATTGATTGATTGCTCTCAGACCATCTTTACCATAAAAGTAAAATAAAGCAGTCATTTTGCTTAAATAATGTTTGTGCTGTTTCATATTTTTTTATTTATGAATTAAACATGCTTGTTTTCCTTGTCTTTTGTTGGTTGATGAAATCCTGAAGTGTTAGTTTAGTAGCTGTGCTGGTGGTCTTTGAAACTGCTGTGCTGTATCAGCCCGAGCAAAGAAAGTAAAAAATACCAGCAACACACAGCACCATACAATACCAGTCAAACCCACCCTGTATGTTACTGTATGGGTGTTTGACTATTAAATATTTAATAGATGGAGATTTGAAATATTTCTGCTATTTCTGGTTCACTAAATAAACACAAGTATCCTGTTTGTTTGGCAAATATTGTGCATGGAATGAGAAATAGAACGAGGGAGTATCTTGACACTCATGTAAGTGGATAGCTAGCACAAGAAAATGCCACTGGATCCTTGGACTCATGGTGACTCTCGTTATCTCTGCCACTAAAGGTTTTTGTTTGCTTGGGGGTAATGAATAACTCCTCTTCTCTAGCTTGTTATAAGAAACATACCATATGCACTCTCTATGCCCTCTCTAAGAGAAAATCAAGCACAGTTTTATCAGCTTTAGAATCAGCTCTAAAGTAAAGTAAGGAAAAAACAGACAAACAACCAAAAAACAAAAAAGCCAACAGTCATTTCTCATCTTCATCTCTTGGTCAATAATGAATCCTGAAAAAATGGCCATGCATTCACCAGCTCATTTATATGGAAATGAATAATCCCTGCAGGATCAGCCCCACCTCCCAAACCCGCACTTCCTCCACTTTGACTCAATTACCAGTGGTCATGCAGATAGGGATGACTTCTTAATTGGAAATTGATTAAAAACAACTTTTTGTGACTTCACTTTGCCTTTAAACTCTGCTCCTGTGCACTTTTATCAAATTTGCCCA
>VUQS01011959.1:2131-14219 GCA_015108495.1 Heterochromis multidens
TTTATTTGTTGGTTTTTTGTTTTGTTTTTTTTGCTAGTTCATCCATAAACTGAAGCTAGCCATATTAGCTCCTCTCCCATCTTCCCTTTAAGCCAACTTTTTTCTATTGGCTGCTACTTGCAAACAGAAGAACTGAAGAGAAGATGGGTGAGGCTTCTGTGCTTACAGCCAGAGCTGCATACCTAACATCATGGTGAACCAAAAGTGGGAAAAAACAGTCCTACTTGCACATATGCTGATGTAATTCTTTGAAACTTTGGCCATGCTTAATATGAGCATCCTCCATTGTAACAGTTTTTAAAAAGATCAGAGAAATGGATGTTGAGATTTGAATCCTTGAAAGTTTTTTGGAGGAAGAAAGTCACCCAAAGTCCAGTTACAAGAAGAAAGGCCACAAATGAAGGCTGCTACAGAGAATACACGTGATAGTCCAGAATCAAAGCTCATCAAAGGACATCAGGAAGGGCAGAGGGAGTTTTATCATGAGTTAAAGTGACTGCCCAGTTTATGCTTCAAGTGAATGTGAGAATAAGGCTTTTTCTACTTTCAGTTTCCATTCTGCTATATGAGGCAATTTGTCATTTTCATTCTGTGACACACATACTTTTCCACAAGTGTTTAGTCAGCAGGTCAACGTGGCCATAACACAATGCTCTAAGTGCTTATGAAAATTATTATGTGTTCGGGCATGTGCTTGTCATGAGTGATCAGGCCATATGATTATATACACTTTATATGACAGAAAAGGAAAAGAATGACAGGTCTCCTTCAAGTTTTTAAATCAAAAAATATCAAGCTCAAAGGGAAAGATTATGGAGAGGAGAATCAGGGCTCTACAGTTCATGGGAGCTTGATTAATATGGCCCAAAACCACAAATTTGTGTCAGGAGGGTTTAGTCATGTATGAATAACTGCAAGATTATGGGTCCGTTAGGCACTTTCTCAGAGTTCATTTGCAGTGCTGTATGAATATGAAGCAGAATATTGCTGAAAAAGTGCATACCTGGGTGAGTTAAGGCAGATAATTTGTCATGTTTAGTAGTGATGAGTTTATAATTCACCTACCCCAAAGCTAATTATTCACGTTCACAGCTATGAAACTTTAATTAGGTGGAAAATTGCAATCCCCAGATAAATGATATCAACAGTCAAAAAGCAGCCTACAAGGAAGACCTCAGATCAGGTTATCAGACCAGAATCCTTTGTCTTCCTGAGAATACACATATTTTACAGAGGACATTTACCAACCTCTTTGATGTATAAGATTAGCCTTGAAATTAGTGTTTAGACAATGGAAAACATGTCTAGCTTACTCTTTTTTCTATTTTCTTACCAGCTCAGCCTGATGGGGCACACTGCTACAGGTATAGCCGTAGGGGTACATGAGCAGCTGGGAGTAGGCATGGACAGAGATGAAAGCCTTGAAGTTCCCATGGCTCTTGATCAGGTTCACCACGTTCTTGACCTCGATCTCAGAGTGAGCCGAGGGGCCGTGGTAGGAATCAGAGCAGGGGAAGCTACTGGCACCCGGGCCTGGACATATCACAGAAAGATGATAGATACAGCCATGCAAAAATACTGACAAATGACAGACATATGTCAGAAGTATATTTCAGTGGGATGTTATAAAATAAGATGGCTTGAGGAATTTCACTGACATGTTACACGCAAACACATATAGTCTGCAGTCAGTCATTAGATATTCCAGAACAATCCAATTCAATTAACTACAACAATTATAAAGTCTGTTTTGTCTGTGATATTCAAATTTTTGAAAATTCAGTCATACAAACCATGTACGTTTTAACACCAAGGTCATAGTTGTGGTGTTATACTGAGTGTGTTATTTTTCAAGAGTACTTCTAGTATTCTCTTCCACCTCTCAATGCTGTACAGTGTAGTCTACTAATTATGACCTCAGTGCATGTTATTTACTTAACACATTTCTGAAGTGTCAACAAAAAGTGAATATTATCTCTTTATCAAGGTGGCAGAACTGGAGCATTGAACTGCATTGGACAGTGCGGTTGTACCTAATGAAGTGGTCACTGTGGTAGCAAAAAAATATGCAAATTCATTTCAGAGTTTTTGCAAATCCCAAAGCTATTTAAAAAAAAAAACTACAGTTTTCACAGAAAATATTCATAATATCTATATTCATATCATTTCTTATATTAAGATATTTAAAACAACACACATACCAGCAGTTAACAGCAGTAGTAGTAAATAATGTTATTCAGATTTTTGGTAACAAGTAAAGGAAAGCTGATTATTTACTTGGCAGGTAATTTACATCAACAAAATACTTTTTTTTACAGCTTAAAAAAGCAGTTAAAAAATACTGTAACCTCCTACTACACAAACTTCACGAGATGCATTCAGAGTCTTTCTAAAACTGACCGCCAAAGCCTGCATCCCAGTTCCTGTTAGGATCGACTCCACGGCACGTAGAGCCAGGGATGTGGGAGCGGGTCTTACGCCACATCCGATCCTGTGCATCACAAAATATCATTCAGTGTGCATCATCGTTTTCTTTTATCTCTCAGATGATTTTTACAGAAAACAAATATAATTCTACTTGTTTCTGAAAATAAATGACATGGTGAAGATGGTGAAGATACAACAGCAGTTTGCTTTGACTAATATCTTGCTCTTCTTTCAAGTATCCACTTTATATGTGACACATCAATGACATTATCTGGTGAGTGCTAGTGACGTACATTGGTGTGGGTGTAAACATAGCCATCAGGGTTGGCAAGGATCAGCATGTAAATATCCATGGTGTTCAGAAGGGAAGTGAGGGAGGCGTCGCTACCGTAATCCATGGCAATCTAAGCAAGGATACAAGGTTTTGTAGAAATGCTAAAAAAAAGACAAACTTTCATATATATTTAAGATGACAGTTTTATCCACAGTAAACCAGGTGTGCCATAACAGAGGAAAAGAAACTGATTAAAATAACTGATTAAAATAAGAAAATGCTAGGAGGGAAAGTGAGGCTCAATGCACTCAGACAATAATATAATGATAATTAGTCTAGAAGCAAGAATGAAACAGGAACTATTATTGCCTTTCTCATCCATATGATTTTCAATGTTTACAGCTTTACACAAACATTGCTAAATTGTATAGAAGCATACTACTTTATTTTATAACATTAACAGTTTTCCATACAAATAACTATAACTTGAAATGCTTTAATGGGACCTACAATACCAATTGTCATCTCCATATTTTTATTCTGGATGTCCACTAGAGTACTTTTTCATATTCATGATTAATAGCTGTTTTTGTTTTTTGTTTTTGTTAACTCTTATTTATGTTGTAGTAGCCCCTAATTAGCTCATCAGTTTATCTTCTGTCTGACCTCCCTAAAAGCTTACTTTCTTCTGATTGGCTGTCCCTGCCAGTTCCTGTAAGCCCTGCCTCGTAATGACTATATAGAGCTGATGTCAGCATGGCATTCAAGACTTGAGAGCAGTCTGAAGCCTGAGCTTTTGGCTCACTGGGATTTCTTGTACATACACTGACCTCATTATTTGAAACTTTAGCATTATTTAAGTGTAACAATATGCTGTATAAGGAAAAAATTCATAAGCACAGAACAGAAATTTAGTTCCACAACACAAAGTTTTAATAAAAAGAAGTAAATTATAAACATTTAAATTCAGATTACTCAGTTTAGTTGACATCTTGTACCTTGTTGGCTGTCCACACTCCAGTAGCCTGAGATACCCATTCTCTGGCGTGGATACCTGTGTCAATCCAGACAGCAGGGCGATTGAAGCCACCGGTGCTGAACTAAACACAAGCACAGGTTCAGACATGTTTTTACGTTTTGCTTTTAATTCCTATTCTAAATATTTTAACGTTCATGCAGCCATAAAAACTGTTTGCAGAAATGCTGTATAAGATTCTGTCTTTCATGGTAGGGTACCACTGAGAATTTCACGTGAGTAAAGATGTAGATGTATGCACAAAATAGACCATATCCTCTCTTCACCCTACTGTGTCACTGACTTGATGATATTTGATGATTTTTATTTTTATTAGACAGAGTCAGTCTTAGCTATATTAGTCCACATTCCTTACAGGGATGGGAAACCTGCACAGGCAGGCACAAACAAATGCAGCGCTGCTGTTTTCTTTGAGATGTAACCAGAGTATCTTACCTTGAGCACATACATGGGTCTGTTCTCGTAGGATATCCCAATATCCTGTTTGGTGACCAGGTTAGGGTATTGATCCACCAGAGTGTCCATCCAGCTGTAAATCTGCATGGAGGCAGATTTAGCATTACAATACAGAGAAACATGACAGTCAGATATTAAAGAGAATTAAAAGGCACACTTTAGCATATGCAGTAATTCTGTGCAAGGTTAACTTGACTAGGCTTTTTGAAAAAAAAAAGTCTGTTGGTACTGGTCTGTACTCCAGTAAATTTCATACTGAACACCTAATATAATATAATATTTAGGAAGCTGAGTGGGACTTAATTTTTTAGTAACCTATGATTTTTAGTTAAAATTGTACCCAGTAGTTAACCTGACCATAATCTAAAACTCCAGCCAGATATGTGTGCTGTGTCAAAGCATAGCTCAACTTAACCTCAACCCCAACCGTATCTATGGGGTAAACAGTGAGGGTTTCTGATGATAAAGAGACTTTGGCAAGAGAACGTACCCCAGAGTTGGTTCTTGCACTTCGAGTCTATTTTTTCATTTATGAGCATTTTGTTGACCAATCTTAATTTTATCAAGCTAAAATTAGTTACAATAAGGTGACTGGATCCAATCATGTTTTTTTCTCTAAACTGCATGCTGGTGTGTCAACAGCCTACTGTCTCCAGAGGATGATAGGCTCCGAAGTCGAAGCTCCTGGTGCTGCGCTCCTTTATCCGGTTCTCCTCCATCTCAACTTTCTCTTTGTCAAGAAGCTCCTAAGAGTGAAATGCAGGTAGATTTCAAATTCACTATAGGCATCATCTAATCGTGAAAGTCAAAGCATGCACATCCACCGTATGTTAATAAATAATTGAATTTGGAGGATTAGAAACCTGGAGGTTTTCAATAATGACGGTGAAAGGGATGTTGTGGGCAGTAAGGTATTCCTTCACAGGGCTCAGACTGGAGCAGGGTATTCGGATGTCTACAGGAAGCTCAGTGGAGACTGGGTCGAGCCAGAAGTCCACCTGTAATCAGATACACATGGGAAATTGCACACAGGAATGAAAGAACCTCCTGATGAGAAGTCCTGAAAATGTTCCATTTTGTATATAATTGAATGCACTAAATAATTCAGAAGAATTCAATTTAAAACTTTTCTCCAAACAGACTGTCCTGCTGTAAAATCTATCATTTGTACTTGCTTCCTTCTAAATCTGCATTAATTTACATCTTAAAGGAGCAGCAGAAGATCTTATTTAATAAATAAATAAGAGGAAAGGTTAATCTCTGGAAATTTAATGCATTAAAGGGTGAAGTGCAAAATGACTCCAGGGCCAGAGAGAAGCGCCTGGCTTTCTGACTCTGTTAACCTCCAGCCCACATCAGCTCTCAACTGGATTATTTAAAGTGTAGCGCTGCTGAACTTGATTTGCCTTTTGTACTACTTGGAAATTGATGAGAAATTGCTTGGCACAAGCTGCTGAGAAAACTTGAACATAGATGTCTCTGCTGTGTACCAAAGCTGTATGTGTGTGTTTGTGTGTGCATACCTCCCACTCCTGTTCAGTCTCCAGTGCCTGCAGGAGATGGAGCTGCTCCTCCGACTGCACATTGACCCTGATAACCTGATCTCTAGACATCATTATGTTAAGTTTTTAGTTAATACTTTTATACTTGGCATCCAACAGTGAGTTCAGCAGGAGAGAACTTTATTTATTGCTTAGCGATATAACAAGCAATTACTTGTGCAGCACAGCTACAGACCTGCACTATATTCCTTAATACGACTGTAGCAGAGATTTAATCTTTCTCTCTGCATTAGTTGCATATTGTGCTACTGTTTGAACAGTAATTATAGATACAAGAACAGTGCAAGACTGCATACTGGCTGCATAGCTGAAAATTTCCTCCACATCATGCATGAATTAATACCCTGGATCTAGAGGGATGTCTGGTTTTGGATTAGTTTGTGATTTTTTTCTTGAGAAGATAAAGACATGACACAAAGGTTTAATGTAAATTGGTGTCATAGCTTTCTGAGTAATCCTGCTAACAAAGAAACACAGAAGCAGAGAAATCCAATCACATAAATTATTTAGTTTAGGCGTAAAAAGAATAAAAATACTTTTTAGACTAGAGTAGTTATTTGACATGCAGATGGCAATTAAGGGGGAGAGGGCGAGCGGGAAAAATCCTGCATAAGTCTCCTCTATGTTTTGCAGCCAAGTTACTGAACAGAAAAATACTTGAAATTTGCAAACAAAATGAGGATTCCTCTGTTGTAATATTGTTTCATTTGGGAGAAAATGTTCTTTATGATTACAGTAAAAAAAAAACAACAACAACAAAAAAATGTTTTATTGTATTCACCTTAACCACATATTATGATTATTATTATTATTGTTATTATTATTATTATTATTGAAATGTTCACTGTTGCTCTTATTGTTGTGCAAAAGGTTAATAATAAGTTCCTGCCAAAGTAAGAGGGGACTGAACCCTAAAATTCCCTGATTCTATTTTAGTCCAACAAAACTAATAGTTGGAATACAAAAGAATGACCACATGAATTACTAAATAAATCATGTTAAGTGTACACTGAAAACTTACCCAGTGAAGACCTTCTCAGTTTTGGCCGCAGCCACAAGCACCAGCAACAGCCAGAGGCCTTTCATCTCACCTGTATACACCTGGACTGTTCGAGGGACACAAGTGAGGCATCTGTTCCTCTGTTCCTATAATATCCCCTGGTTGCAGATGGGCTGTTCTCATGCGGGTGAATTAGGTCACTCTACTGATAATCACACAGCTTTACTGGAAAAAAAGTTATTTTGAGCAAAGAACATGCTGATTAGGTATTGATTAATTTTTTCAGTACTCAGGCGCAGATACTGGAAGTTTCCACAGATACAGTATATTACTGGCTTTGGTGAATTAATCTGTTCATTACACACTCTAGTCATAGTGTGCACATTTTATTAATTAGATAAGATTAATGCACATTAATTGTCATTATCTGGATATCAGAGTTCTGGATCATGTTCTGGATGTAAGTCATGAATAATAAGCCTTTATTATACATGCTAGAACTACACACTGACTGACTGGATAAAAAACTCTTCAGTTTGTTGGCAGAGGATGTGTTTCCCAACGTTTTTGGCCTATTTATCTCAATATAAATACAGGTAGCAGGTTAGATGTGAAAATTTAAGTCAAAAAGTGATGCTTCATTTACAGACGATGGTTTTTATAGTTTGTGACCTTTTACTTTACTTTAATACTTCTTATAAGCTCTTGAAAGGTAATCACACTAAAAAATCGTCAACTATAGAAAGTGTCAAAAAAAAAGACAAAATAAAAAATAATCTGTAGTCAAATGGATCAAAACTAATGACAGAAATGATTGTAGGCATCAATTAATTGTTGTAATTTAATATATTTTAACAATTCATTTAACCAGTAAGCAAAAAGTTAAGCCCTCTATTTTCAGTCATCACTTGATGTCCAACATTTATTTTTAATAGTAGATTTATTTAATTAAAGTTTTTTTTTTTTATTATTAATTCATTTATTCAGGATTTTTGCATTTCAGTCTCCCATAGCCAACTTTGGACACTTTATCCACTTAGACATATGAACAACATTAAATAAACACCCAATCCATGTGTACCTTTCGTCCCAAGTGCAGGACTCCATAGGGGTGGACTAAGAATGCAGTTCAACACAGCCAAGCTTTCTTGGGCTTAGCTGGCTCAACAAAACCTGAAACTCCAGTTGGAGATAACAGGTAACAGCTTACATCTTGTCTTTTAAGCCGGGCTTTCTGCTTCAGGCTGTGTGTGTGCTCACCAAATGAATAGGCGACAATGCAATGCACAGTTTTCGGAGATGTAACTGAGCTGATGTTACTAAGGTACGGCTTAACAAGTTGCATTTATAAAACGCATTCCTCCAGCAGAGAATTTATATGGCACTTAATGCAATAATAACATGCTGTAAACAAGAATCACTCCAAGAATGCAAACCTCCATCAAGGAAGCTCACTCTCTGGGCAGTATTTACATTTGAGAGAATAGTATTGCATTTTGTATTTATTCATTTTGGTTTTCTTTGTTCTTTTTAAATGTACTTTAAGAAGTTTGTAGTGCAGTAAAAATAACACATTTTAGGGTCAACTTGAAAGGAAGGCTGATGTGAAATGTAACAGTGAGGTCCGAGGTCAAATGTGACATATTTGGATGCAAACTATAATGTGATATTTAGAATCCCCATATACCAGCATCATTTCCTAAATATTGCCAATACAAACAAAGGCAGCAGAATTTTAAGCATAGTTTTAAAGATAAAAGACATTTTATGAAAGTTTGACCCTATTTGACCTTGAAGAAGAGGTCAGAGGTCAAATGTGACATTATTTTAAATCCTTATACAGTATTTTCTATATGTTGCCAATGCACACCACACTTGTAAGAACCATAGTTTCTAAATTATAAGGCTTTTTGTCAATTTTCGTCCAATAAATCATTAACTTGACCTTGAAGACCTTGGTGGATGTAAGCCAAATTTTAATGGATTGTTAACATGACCCCACTTTACACCCCTACAAAGTTTTATCAGAATTCATTTAAAACTTTTCGAGCTATCATGTTTACAGACAGAATGATGACACGCACACAAACGCTACCAAAACACCTCCTTTGCGAAGGTAATAAAAGAATCAGTGACCATTACCTGTTCCCTACCAGGTTATCTAGTCAGCATAAGTTACCACGGTGATTTAGAGAAAAAAGTAAAAAGATAAAGGTAAAAAAGGTAAAAAGAGAGCTACTTTCAAAACTCGGACTTTAAGTTTAACAGAGCTCGCAAAGCCATTAATCTCGCTGCGTAGTGCACCCCTCAGGAGTTCCGTTGTGTGGGTATTTAGTAAGCGAGAGATTAATTAATAAACACTTTCATGTGCACAAAGTAACCAGCAGATGGCAGTGCATTACTAGAATAACACAATATGGTAAAATACAGTAGACCATTACCATTTATAGCTAGAGTGAGTGATGTCAGATTAAAGAGGCTGGAATTACCTTCAGTCTTAAATTATACATCACCAGCTGAGGTATTCCTTTATTTTTGTTTTTGTTGTTTTGACCAGTCCTCGTTTGAGTTATAAATTAGTTTATAACATGCGGTAAATGAAAGAGGTGAGTAGAAATAAAGAGAACTAAAAGGAAAACAAGCCTTTTAAATGTGAAGACTTTATAAATATATTCTCTTTATGACATTTTGTTTGACAAAAAAAATAAATAATTGGTAGATGAATGACTTTTGAAAAATTTGTTAGTTGCAGCCCTGTAACATCAACATCATTAAATGTAACCAGCTGAGGTCACTGAAATGTTTAAAATTAAACATCTCCAAAGTACTCATGGTAGAATTGAAAAATAGGTCAGTTAATTAATTTTCAAACATAGTTTATATGCCTTCCACTGACCTGTTTAAAGTGCCATCTTACTCTGGTAATATTTATTAACCACCTCCTAGTGCCTCTTGTAAGAAAACAGGCTGTGATATTGTTCCTGAGCATCTCTCCCAGGATTCCCTGAATGGGATAAACAAAATCATATTTTATTACTGTTTGCAGAGGATTTGGGGTTTGGCATTAACGTATTCATACTGATATCCGCAGCATTGATATCAGATTGTGCATCACACAGCCTCCCTTACTCCCATCAGCTGCTGTGACATCCCGCCAAACTCTCCCTCACTCTCAGAATTAATAAAAAGAGGTTTTAACATGTCACTTCCCTTCCATTTCACTACCAAACAATCCCATGAGACAACGTGAGAGGACGGGGTTTAATAGGTGTGGGAATTGAGCTGGGACTTTCCATCTTTCTCAGTGTGGAAATTATTTATTGCTATTCCTGCCATGTGTGTCTAAAACTTTAATGTCCCTCTGAAAAGGGGCTCTACATGCAAATGTGGGTGTAGTTTGTTTCCCCATCTTTTGTCCCCTGTCATTGCTGCTAAAAGCTATATGAACATGGTAACTCCGACCAGCTTGCTCTACACTATAAATAGATCCATTTACATTGCATTCCATGGCTAAGCAGCCTCTCAGTATTTCTGAGGTCCACAGGTAAATTGATCATTAATCATTTACTGTATTGCTCAATTGTTCATCTCATTTTGCACATTTATGTGTAGATATTACAGAACATTTCCAAAAGATAATGAGTCCTTTTGATCTGTACCGTCTGTTTGCCATTTACAAAAAATGCAGCATGAGAGAGAAAAACAATTTTTATTTTACTTCAGCATTTGTGATGAGAGGCAGTGAGCTGCTTCACTTTTATGATGGTCACATGAGTACATCTGTCATATGATTCCTCTTTCTGTCCAGTGTGGTGGTCAGATGACAGAGTCAAAGAGGCTTCGTTCAACTGTGACTTCCTTTGTTGAGGAAAAATCTTCCCTCTGCTTTTGTTAGATTGACATTATTAGAATCTGTATATGTTGTAATGTTCCAACTTTCTCTTATCTTTCTGTCTACAGCAGAATTACTCTCAGCAGTGTGAACAAGGCATACTGAAAACAGGTTGAAAATAAGAATGGGACAGATTCTATGCAGCTGAAAATGTGGCTGAACTTTCAGATCTGTCTCTGTTTCGTTCTCTGAACATCAAATTCACTATGTGAGCTTGAAAAAGAACGTTTTAGATTGATAGGGAAGGGACTGGATGGGAGGGTCGCAGTTCACACACTATATCAGTTCTGGCAAAATTTATAATCAGACCAATCCAATGTCAGTGGGGGTTTTTATAGTCTTAATCACTAGGGGACAGAAAGACTACATACACTCACCAGCCAATTCATTAGGTATACCTGTTCAACTGTTTGTTAATATAAATATCTAATCACCCAATCACATGGCAGCAACTCAGTGCATGTTGGCATGTAGATATGGTCAAGGCGATATGCTGGAGTTCAAACTGAGCATCAGAAAAGGGAGGAAAGGTAATTTAAGTGACTCTGAATGTGACGTGGTTGTTAGTCCACGGGAGTATTTCAGAAACTGCTGAACTACTGAGATTTTCCCACACAACCATCTCTTGGATTTACAGAGAATGGTCAGAAAAAAAGAATATATCCAGTGAGCAGCAGTTTTCTGGGTGAAAATGCCTTGTTGATGTCAAAGGAGAATGGCCAGACTGCTTCAAGTCGACAGGAACAGTAACTCAAATAACCACTCATTACAACCAAGGTATGCAGAAGAGCATCTCTGAACACGCAGCAGGTCAAACCTTGAAGCAGATGGGCTACAGCAGTAGAAGACCACACTGAGTGCTACTCCTGTCAGCTAAGAACAGGAAAATGAAACTACAATTCACATGGGCTCACTAAAATTGGACAGTAGAAGACTGGATTGCTTGGTCTGATGAGTCTTGACTTCTGCTGAATCATTTGGATGGTAGGTTCAGAATTTGGTGAAAACAACATGAAAGCATATTGTTTAAGTATCAGTGGTTCAGGCTGGTGCTGGTGGTATAATGGCATGAGGGATATTTTCTTTGGGCCCCTTAGTACCAGTTGAGCATCATTTAAATGCCTCAGCCTACCTGAATATTGTTGCTGACCGTGTCTATCCCTTTATAACCACAGTATACCCATCTTCTGATGGCTGCTTCCAACAGGATAATGGCACTCAAAAAAATTCTCAAATCATCTCAAACTGGTTTCTTGAACATGACAATGAGTTCACTGTACTCAAATGACCTCCACAGTCACCAGATCTCAGTCCAATAGAGCACCTTTGGGATGTGGTGGAACAGGTGATTCTCGTCATGGATGTGCAGCTGACAAATCTGCAGCAGCTGTGTGATGCTATCATGTCAATAAGGACCAAAATCGCTGAGGGATGTTTCCAG
>VUQS01011959.1:30270-44199 GCA_015108495.1 Heterochromis multidens
AAAAAAAAAATATATATATATATATATATATATATGTGTGTGTGTGTGTGTGTGTGTGTGTGTGGCACTAGGGCCTAAACATTTTTGTACAAAGTCACAACCTCCTGTTTCTGCAGCCGAAAAATAGGACTCTGAAAGGTTTTCACATTTATTGGTATAAATTTCCTCCTGAAAAAGAATTTCCACTCCAGTCCTCAATTTTGTAAACATTTATATATCAAGAGACATGATTTAGTGAAAGACAGAGGAAGTGGAAATAGGAAGGGCAAACAGTTTGGATTCAGTCTGTTAGTTACTGTCCTGTTTACTCTTCCTGGTGCAGCTAGGTGATTTCAGACCACCACCACTGCCCTTAAAAATCCCCACCTTTGTCCACTCTTCTAAACAGAGGAAGCATTCAGGGTTGTCTTCATCACCCCTCACGGCCAAACATTCCCAAAAGTGCAACATGAGAGAGCGGGAAAAGTTCGCAATGTGCTTAGAAGCTTCCAGTGAAGAGTGAAGAGCAAAGACAGGAGAGCAGAGGCCAGTAGAGACGGCTGTCCAACACTGGCGTGGAAGCCTTCACCTTTAAATTCGGCTTACCCTTCTGGTGAGGAGGGGGTTGATAGCTGGTGGTGGACAGGGGGTGTAAGGAGGTGGCAAGGGGCCAGGTTTAATCCCTCGGGTTCTCATGTAGGACAGGAACTGGTCCGGAATTTCGGCCAGCACTTCTTTAGCCAGACGAGCCATGCTGAGGATGTGATTTCCTCGCCGGTCGATGTAATCTCTGAAAGGAACAAACTGAGAGGGGAAGCGAGAGGAGAGGAAACAAGGAAAGGAGAGGACAGGAAATAAGGAGAAAGGAAATCAGATATGAGTAAAGTAAAGAGAAACGAGAATAAGAATAAGAATAAAGAACAAGACAACCATCAAAAAGAGAGATAAAGAAAAAAGAAAAAAGAGCAAAGAGTAAACAAGAAAGAGAGATGAGGGGAAACAAGTATATGAAGAGAGAAGAGTAAAGAAAAAGAGAAAGATAAATAAAAGATGGAAAATAGGGAAGAAGAAAAAAGGAAAGGAGATGACATGAAACAAGGAGATGAAGAGGAAATGAGATGAGTAAAGAAAAGGAAAATGGTGAGAGTATAAGTAAAAGGCAGGACAGAAAGAATGGAGAAGAAATGGGAGATGAGTAGATGAAACAAGGAAAGGAGAAGCCAGGAAGAAAAGAGGAGTAAAAAAAAAAAGGAAACAAGAAGGACAATGGGAGGAAACATGAAAAGAGTAAAGAAAAAGGAAAATAAGAGGAGAGCAGGGAAGAAACACGAAACAAGAAAAAGAGAATACAGGAAACAAGGAAATGGAGTGGAAATGAGAGAAGAGAGAAGGAAAAGGGAAATAAGGAGAGAAAGGGAAACAAAGAAAAGTGAATACAGGAAATGAGATGAAAAGAAAACACAGAAAGTAGTCATGTAAGATTATAAAGAAAGAAAGCCAAAAAAGAGTAAGACAAAGAGAATAAAATGCACACAGAGGAAAAAATGAAGATCGAGACAGCAGAAAGAAGACAGAAAAATAGCAGACTCAGAACAAGAGCACAGTAGAGGGTCAAGCACCATGACCTTTTCCCATTAATCATAAATCTCTCTCAAGACTTTCTGCTGAGTTAACAGCCTCCCAGCCAGTGAGGCATGTCTTCAGGAGTATTCTGTACCTGAACAATGTCCCTCTCTGCGTATCGTCCTTGGGATGAGATCCTCTCTTCGTCCCCATCCAGCTCAATCATTTCTGAAGAGGGAAGCACATCAGTCGCACCCTGTCAGGAGGCTTGAACAGCCATGTCAAAGCTACGGTGAGCAAACATGACACAGTTTTTGTGTTTCAATCTGCAGATGTCATTAGCATGCCACAGGCTTACATTTCCTTAGAGTGTTGATAATGTCAAATGGGAAGGAGTACACAGAATTTGCACGGCTGAGCGTGAAGCCACGGGACTGCAAGTTACACGTAACTGCGCGCATAGGGGGAACGTGCTCGAATACATGTAAGTACAGCCAGAGATGAGAACCACAGGGACATAATGCGAGCGTGCACCCTGACTTCATATGCGTGATAATCCCGTTGACTTTGCAGGCTCATTGCTCACCGTGAGTGAGCTTGTTTTTTTACAGAGGACCGCTCTGTGAATTGTAAACATGAATGTTTCGGGAGAAACACAGCAGAGTGGTGAGGAATGTGGTCATCGTGCATTAAAAAAGAAGAAGAAAAAAGGAGTGCTGCCTTTGGACTGAAAAATGTGAATTTTCACATCCCCTTTACCTCGGCTTCTGTGAAGGAGGGGAGGGAAAATTAAGGGCAGGGTAAGTGGAGGAGTGAAGAAAAGAAAAGCTGCACAAAGAAGGGCTAAACCATGTGGGAGGCAAGATAGGAAGCAGAACGAAGGGTGAGGGCAAAAGATTACTACATGCTAATAAACACACACATAATAGCATGCACGCACACATACACGATCTGCACCCTGCTTACCATCAAATTCCGCGGGTCCAACCCCGACTATTATAATTGACATGGGCAGAGACGAGGCCTGTAAATGGTGGAAAGTGACAGAATAAACACATCAAAGGCATGGAAGAAGCAGCGTTCATTCTTCTCACCATTTGCTATCTTAAATCCTGCAGGCTGTCGGTGAAATTATTAACTATACGTTAACTGTAACAGTCCAAGGAAAGGAAGCTCTATAGAAAAATTAAATGCCTTTGTTAAGACAGACGGGGCTTACTCTGCAACCGGTTTCATAAAGCCTCTCGCCTGGCGAGATCTACAGTTTCTAATTTCATGCATCTACAACCTTGTCTAAATCTCCCGAAGCTTGACAGCTTAAAAATTACTCCCATTTACATCTTCCTCTGCCCTGAGCTGCAGCTGAACTCCCGCCCTGCATCGCAATATTGTTTATTAAATCTTAGTTGAGTGGGACAGCAAAGTACAGTTCGAGTGATGAATGATGAATGAAGCTTTTTCAGTGTTTCTTAGCTTCCTGTGTTATTAGATGGACGCCCAAATTGCTTGAGATATGAGGGGCATGGATCCTCCACAGGCAAGTAAATAATTACTCTCAAATCTTACTTTACAATAACATTACATCACACGGGGCATAGTGGAGGAAGAAGGGGGAGAGTGGATGCGTGGTGAGGCTGTGTGAAGCATTAAGCACAAGCAGCTGAGGCTCCAAATATATGAGCTCGCCCAAAATCGTTACACACATTAACTCCGATCACTCTAATTAGAAAGCAGAGTTATTAGAGCTGAACATAGCAGCGTTTGGGGGCTGTAAGAGGCGTGGTAGTGACCAGACTGACCCTCTCTTCCATTACTTCCCTCATTAGTAAAGATGAGAGACAAAGAGAGAGGGAAGAGGAAAAGATAGCAGCTGGACTGCTTTTTCACATCCCTGCTTTCATATTGGATGTTTGTTAGTTTATTAGGCCTCTATCAGGGTTTTAATCATACCTCCAGGGTTCCTTGCATGTTTTACAGTAAATTAACTGAATGATTATAAGCACACATTTCATGGACTCCTGCAATAGATCACTTTTGATGGTAACCCACTGTGTGTTTACTGGTTCAAATAAATTGAAATAAATCTTAAAATATAAAGCATACACAGACCAGACTTTAAATGTAATGTGCTACTGGTGCTACTGTACATTGACTATCGACTCCTTGGTCTGCGCCATGTCCGTGATCACACCATCAGAGATGATGAGCAGGATGAAGTACTGTGAGCCGTCTGTCACTGCTGATGCGTACCTGGTTTGCAAAGAGACAATAGGTCAGAGGTCAGATGTCAGATGATCAAAAAATATAAAAACTTTTTTAAAAAAAATGAGCAAACTGCAACTTCTGTGGCAGAAAAAATGAGGCCAAAGTGGAATTGCCACAAACTGCAGTTCCTCTAATTGCCACTTGAGGCTGCCTCCAAAGGTGAGTCAATATATAGGCTCCTGTGTTAAAATATCCAAATTCAACCATGAAACCAACATGTTTACAGCCTGGTACAAAAAGCTATTTTCTTCTATGGATTGTGTCACCCTTTATAACAACTGTATGGTGAGTAATTTTTTTATACCTCACCTATATGAATGCTAGTAGGCCTTAAAGTTAGGCGCATGGCTACTTTGATAGGTATGCCAACACAAGGCACTATAGCTGACACTTGCCTCACCTCACCTCCATTAATTCTAGTCGCTAAACTGGACTCTCATGAATGCTTTGCTATGTTGTACTTCAGTTTTAAAACTGTTCCCATACAATTTATGGATGCTGCTTCATCCATAACCAAGATTACTAGCATTAGCTAATAACATCGCACTTCACCAGCTTATCCTAACTTGAACTCAATTAAACTCTTAATATGTATTCCACTTACTAGTTTATATGTCATGGGGAGCAAGTTTATGGAAGAACCTACTTTATGAGAGACCAATATTAACTTGCTGGAGCAGCCCTTTAAAGTCCCCCTGTCTCAAGCCCCATTCATTGCCTTCAGCAATTATCTTATTAGATAAAATCTCATATTGGGTTATTGCCCCTCAGAGATCAATACAAGTATAATCTTATTTTATGGAAGACAAATGAACTAATTACAGTAGAGTGTAGTTGCCAAGTCCGTAACAATGTGTATAATGTAAAATGTGAAATAGGCATATTTTTAGTTCATGGCTGCAGAAATTGTTTTGAGAGGTTGTTGTTATTTAACACACAAAGCACATAGTGATATGACAACTATTAGTGTGGTTTTCACTTTCATAATATTTCAAAAACTATTCTCACTGAAAAGCTGATTTTTTTTACCTTTTTTTTCGTAACCAAATATATTTCTTGCAGATTTAAAAGTTAATATAGAAACACAATCAATTTAATATCATACAAAGGCACAGTAAATATTATGAAATATATACTCATGCAGCACATGTTTATTAAATTTCCTTCATAAATAATTAAAAAATATTGTTAAATATGATGGTTTATTCTTAAAATTGACACCTACTGTGACACCTTGGAATCAGGTTTATATTTGAGCTCCTAGCTACTGCTTACAGAGGTTTTCTGTTATATAAACCAAAATGTTTGAAGTGATGTGCCACGGCATTTTGAGACTATATATTAAACAAGACTCTTACGTGAAAACAGTCAAGCAATTAGTGATTTGACGTGACTTGATGTCACTTTCTCTAAGCACCATCTTCCTGGATTTCAGTCAGATGCTCCACAGAAGTGAGCAGTGAACAATGCATCTATTCTCAGGATGAGTGGGCGGACGATGCTTGCAGAGATGGGATTTGAAAGCCAATGATGAAAGGGGGGAAAAGTGCTTGTTACAGTCAATCTTGAGGATCATGAGACAAGATCTGGCAATAGGGGATGTCAGGTAGGAGTTGGGAGATACAGTACTACAAAACAGCACATAACCTTTTATCAGTGATTATTTGTGTAAATTGAGTAAGTGCAGCTGACAGCATTTTTTTAGTATCTGCTAGAGGTATTACTTGTTTTAAATATTTTAAACCATGAAGAGCAGCTTCTCACATTTGTTGATCCAGTGAAAAGTTAACTGTGCAGACTTGATCTGGTTTCGAACTATTTAACACTGAAGCATTGCCACGTACTGGATTTTCTATTTATGGCTATGGGGATAGCCATAAAGGGATTTATTTATTGTATATCTGTGAAACAGTAGGAGGTGTGACATTTACTGTTATTCACAGCAGTGGCGCCAGCAGCCATAATTCTGTATGCACTGTGCTTATATATATATTTTTTAAACTATGTTAAAAATAAAATTTCAAGAACAGCAATTTCAATCTTTGGATTCTGTAACTGATTTAAGTGATGGCTGTATCCCCTGTTATGACTGTTTTGACACAAATACATTTGACGTCAACTAACTGAGGCAAGATTTCTAGCTCTTAATTGACACTTTGGAAGTTTGGATTTCACTTATTTTTTGTGTTACCAGGCAAAGTAGCAGCTTAGAAACCAGCATGCGAAAACAACCCAACATTTTTCAGGTTTTTGAAAACAGAAAGGAAACTATTCTAAGCAATGAAAATTTAGCCGAGAGTCTGCAAAGGTCAGCCATGGAAGCATTTTGATATGGATCTTGTTCTTTGAAGGCTGCCGTTAGTGACGTCTGTTCATACCTACTGTCAGTGCTGATTACTCTTTCAGCTGTTTATGATGTTTGAATGCTTATCTAGATAAATGGCAAAGTGCTGAGTGGAATTACACTGATGAACAACTATCATGAAATTAGAATTGATGCTGAGGCTCTTGCTCTAGACTTTGACAACATGGAGATGCAGAATGAACTTCAAAGTTAACTATTTCTTTTTATTTTATTATCTGACTTTTTGATTGTATATTGTAGCAGCTTGGTTTGGTGTTATTGTTGCATATAGCTGATACTGCCTGTGTTCCAGTTTTCATTATGCTACTGCTAAATAAGGGAATTCTGCTTAATGCCAATTGTTTGTATATTTTGAAACCACTGATTCACACTGCTATTTCTTCAAAGGTGCATCTCAGCTTCTTCTTTTTTTTTTTTTATCTCATTAGTTCCTTTTCCTGTTCCTCAGGCCAGCCTATCAGTCATTGTGCAGACTAGTCACCTTCGAAAGCACTGCCATGATCACTTTGCATGTTCAAACCACCACAGCAAGTATTGATTCCTCTCAGGTGATTTATCCTTATCTTTTCTCACTGCTTCACAGCAGCTCTCCACTTACAGCTGGAAATTCACCAAAGCTGATTAATCTTTTAGGAATCTTTTCTGCTGAGCTATACATTTCTTGGTGACATTGTGCTTAATGACATTTACATGTGTCAGCCCACATGTTTCACAGACCTCGGTGTGATTATAGTGGATGTACCTGGCCACGTGGTTAATAACGGGGGAGAAGTGGGTGGGTCCATAGAGACGTACAGTTTTGAGACTCTGGTAATAGGCCTCCATCACACCCTCAATACCATTGCAGTATGGATTCTGTGGATTACCATTCTGGACAAAAACAGAAAGATGTAAATGAGTTAAAAATTAAAAAAAGACATTCAGGGATTTCTTCGGCACAAAAGGTCCTTGGAAGATTTTAGTGTCACAGATAAAAATAAAACATGCAATGTAAGCCATCTTGCAGGGATATTTCAGAGCAAAAACAAGACTTAAATTTCTTCTTAGCATATTTAAGACAGTTGGCAGTGCAGTGGATAGCACTATTGTCTCACAACAAGAAAGTTCAGGGTTTGAATCTGCCTGAGGACTGTCTGCAGGGTCTGACATTCTCTTTGTGGGTCTTCTCCAGATGCTCCCATTTCCTCCCACAGTCCAGAGAGAGGCGTGTAAGGTTAATTTGTGATTCGAAATTGTGGATGTGAGCGCCAACAGGTTTCTGTCTCTCTGTATTAGCTTTCTGCCCTGATAGCAACCTGACCAGGGGGTCCCCGCCTCTCTCAATGTCATCTGAGACAGGTTCCAATGTGTGATCTTAAGGTGGATAAGTGGTTAAGACAATTGATGGCTGAATAATGCAGTTTTGCAAAAGCTCAGGCTTCAGGCTGCTCTAAATATTCACTTTCAGACAATTCTTTCTACTGTTGGCTCTGGATGATGTCAAAAGGTGGATATCCTTAATATGCTCAGCAAAGGCACACAGCTCTGACTGTAAGCACAGAAGCCCATCCCCCTGATGTTCAGACCTCCTGTTTATGACAGGAATCCAATCAGAATAACATTAAAGAAAGAAGGAAAGGAGCTTGTTTCAGAACTGGATGAGGAGCTGTAATAAGACCCAAAAGTCCAAGAATAAAAACACAGACGTGGAAATGAGGTCCCCTTAAAAATACATGTGATTTAACAGGCGACTTGTAAAACTGTGTTTACAGTTTACATCAAATTTTAAGTGTCTCTTTTGAAAGTAATCCCTAATATTCACATTCAATGTTTCTTTAACGGCTGCAACGGTGTTTTGTTGCTGAGTTTGACTTCAGTTTCATTTTGATATGTTTACATGTACAGTTTACATTTACAGTTTACGTGCAGTGTCACCTTCATTGATTTAATGTCAACCTGCTAATACTTTGAAAAATGTGTTACATTTATTCAAGGGCAGACAGAGTGTCTTGATTACATTTCTGCAGCATGTATCTAACATCTGTTTTGATATTTAGAGTCAGTGTAGCTAAAAAGAATAATAAAAACAGCATCATGCCAAAGGGGAACAAAATATAAAGTATTTTTAAATTTGATCTCCCTGGACTGGGACAGAGTTACAATTAATTTTCATATTGGACATGTTTTGGATGCAAACAGCTGAATAACAGGATTTCGTGTAAGCATAATGAGAGACATGAAAAGTGGTCACCCCAGGGCCAAAACATCAATAATACTCCAATATTAATACCCAGTGTAAGAGATACTATAGAGCTGCAAGCTGTTAAGGATGTAAATCTCAGCTTAGACTTATAAATTACACATATTTTAAGGCTGTATCAATGGTTTAATCCTTCTGTTGCATCAGTTCAGTAAAGGGTATTCTAAGGCAAGCAATTTCACATTGTTGATGCTGCACTAGAGGTTATAAAAAGACAAAACATGATGATAATTTGTATTAGAATGTCTTTGTGTAAGAGGAGCCCATCCTCTGGCTTCTTCCTCTGTGTCTCCCAAATCTATAATATTAAAATATGAAATTGGTGTCTGGTTGACGGCCCAAAAGAAAGTTACAAAAAAGAAACAATACCTTATTTAAGCTACCCATATGTTTTGGGCTTTCAATTATCTGAGTAAGAAACCATCCTAACTAACTCTGCTTGGCTACCCATGAGTACGAACAGTGCATATGAGACTCTATTGTTTTGTAAATGGAGCTTGTATAATTAACGTCAGATTCAGTGGTGGCCTTCTCCCATTGTGGCTGCACAGCTGTAGCCTTCCACTTTAAGAGCTGACTAAGTTGGATCCTCAATGGTTAAATTAATGCATATGTGCCTTTAGGGAGTAGCCAACGCTGAGCAGCTGTAATGGCTGTAAATGCCTCTGGAGCAACATCTGGAGGTGAGAGTCAACCAGGAAGAGATTATGTATGGCTTGAGGAGTGGTCAGGATGTCTACAGCCCTAGAGCACTTGACACTGGCAGGTTGGTAAAGACAAATGGATGGATGGAAAGGTGGAAGAAGGAGAGATAAAAAGTTAAAAGCTGAACTATTTCTCCTCAATATGCACAATGTCTAATTTTTATATGCCATTTTTATATTAGCATTAAAAACAAAAAACAAACTGCAACCCACAATCTTCCCATTCTAAACAGGAAAAATCACACATGTATGCATTCAGGGAGTGTATAGCTGTCCTTTAACTTTAAGACTGCTTGCACATGATGTGTTTAGTGGAAATCTGGAAATTGTAGCTACAAAAAAATAACGTGGGTGACACTCTCCCTGTACGGGCATAGCACTCCTTGGTACAATTTATACAAAGAAATGAAACTACAATTAAAATACTTAGTACCCTCTCTGTCGCTCTTATATGACTAATACTGGCCTTATACAAATAATAAATAAATAACCGTGGCATATTATCACACCTAAAGTGTCTTGTTTACTGCCAAAAACCAACTGGCTCATTTGGCTTCTATCTCCACAGTGTGCGCAGGCAGTTTGGATGCTTTGTACACGTTTTTGGACAGCAGCATTGACCACCCACCAATATATTTGTTGCCTGTAATAGGAAGTATGTAAGAAAGTGCCTGTTTGAAAGAGTTTTCAGTTTGATTTTCATAAAGTTTTCTTTTTTGACTTGGATCTAGTATAACTGAGATGACTGAGAACCTACACAGACATCTAGTATAACTTTATCTTTTAAATCTTGCTTTAGTTTTCTTGTGCTCTCATTGTGACTGACAGACTCCTTCAGCTGGCGTGAAAGATATGAAAAGATTTGCTTTCACAGCCGTATTCAACAGCAGTTTGAGAATAAGCCAAATGTTTTATACTGCCAGTTCTAATGATGTTCATCAAATCAGTACTGAATTTCACAAGCACTGCCACAAAGAAAGGCTTCATTTTTTTTGGTCAAAAACATTGTTTGCTTGGTGATTCACAAGACAGTATCTTAATTATCAGATGAATTGTAGCTTTGTGAAGGACTGGAGACATCTCCAGCATATGCTCCATTTCTTGCCCAGTGTCAGCTGTGATAGGCTCCAAATAGTACATGTTTTCCAGAGGATAAAGCCAGTTACTTTGACGATTCCTCGCCTTGCCAGGTCTAGGTTTTTAGTTATTGATTATCAAATGATTCTACATAGATGGACTGGCAAATAAAATTTAAGACATTATTGCTTCCCATGAATTTTAATTTGTCCTGTAGTTTGATTTATGACCAAATAACTGCAAACGTAATGTAATGTACACCAGCCCCAACCATATTTGTGTTCAGTGCTAATTAACAAGCAGCTAGCACGTTACACTATTGCCTCTTTTCCACTAGTACCTACTCGGCTCGACTCGACTCTGTTTCGGTGGTTTTCCATTACAATTGAGTACCACATCAGTGTGGGTGGAGTCGTTATGAGGACCAGTGTAGACATGAAACATTCTAACATTTAGCATGAAACGTCATTCTGAAAGAGTTGACATGTTAACCTTAGCTCAAAGCAAGGCCGTGTGTATGCACAGCCTCACAGAGTTGGCAGCACAGGCTTAGATCCTTGCTTCACTTTATTATTATTATTTTTATCACTGCTTCAAGAATGTTTTTTGCAGTGTTAGCACTAAAACCTTGAAACATTACTTGAATGAACCCTATACAATTGGCTTGGAACTTGGAATCCAATAATTTCCCATCTCGATAATTGTAAATGTCTCCAACTGGTCAAAATCAAAGCTGCTAGGCTGTTAGCAAAAATTAGCCAATGACTGCATGTCCACAAAAACTGTTCCAGTAAAATCGACTGAATCAGTGGTTTGTTTTATGACCTGTATGAATTTTATTTATTTACTTAATTAATTAATTTGTAAATTTTTGTGTTTTATTTTTATTATGTGATTTTCTTGTTTGTCTTTTTTCTTTTAATTCTGTACCCTGTAGTCTGCAATAAAACGTTACTGACTGACTAAACATCACTTGAAAACACATTTTCATACGATGGCCTAAAAACTCTTTATATTCCTTACTGCTGGTACTGTACTGTAGCTCAGGAGGTAGAGCAGGTCATCTACAAATCAGAAGGTTGGTGGTTTGAGCCCTGGCTGCTCCAGTCTGCATGCCAAAGTATCCTTGGGCAAGATACTGAACCCCAAGTTGCTCCGATGCGTTCATCGGAGTGTGAATGTTGTAAAGAAGAATGGGCCAAAATTTAAAATAGAAAATTAATTAAAATTAGTAACAGAGCAGTGTCAGTCAATCCTCCATCCTTCTTCAACATCTTACTTGGAGGAAACAACAAAAAGTTTGCATTTTTAATAAAGGTTTAAACCATATGTGCCTATAAATAATAAATGGAATGAAAATGGATTAAAGTTGTTTTTTGTTTTGTTTTTTTGTATGTATATGGATAGATGGATGGCTGGATGCGAGGAAAAAACATGTCCTCACCAGGGCAAACTCATGCGAGACCCGTCCATCTGGGGGAAGCTTGGCACCAAAGCCCAGTGCAGGAAACATCTTGTCGCTGTCGTAGTCCTGGATGATCTCTCCGACAGCCCGCAGTGCCATGGCATAGTCATTTAGCTGATAAGGGCTCATGTAATGGAGCGAGGTGGGCTGGGATGGGTTGCCTGGGACCCAAATGGTTCAACACAATAAAACACACATCAGCATCACACTGTAATTATGCCTGCTACCCCCTGGGCTGTGCATCATATTGAAATAAAAAGGATGAGAGTGGGTGAAAGGGGTTAAATTGCAGACAGACATTTCTCCAAGGCACAGCTGCACTGAAGGAAGAAATAATCTCATTGTTTGCCTCACACCTCAGTGGGTCATACAAGTTCCCAAAATATTACAGTATAGATAAGTAACAAGAAAGATACTGAAGTCATTTAACACTTACAAGATTTTAAGCCAACCCTATAGATCTTTATTCCAGTGGCCACAAATAAATGAAATGAAGTATTCCTGTCCATACATTTAAAAATTGCTTTTGACAATTAAATGCAACCAAATAATGACAAAACTGGTTAAAAAAAAAGTCTAGCTTCATTTGCCTGGTATTTATTTTTAGCATCAATAGACACAAGAAAAGATAAAAATAAATACATGAAAGAAAATGTTCTGGTTTTTTTTAAACTGTTAATACAACGATGGCATTAAAGACTTAAATCGTGTTTTGTTGTCACACTGTCAAGATCAAAACCAAAAATATTAAAATTTTCTCAAAATAGTTTTTAACTTCTGGATCCTGTCTGTAGCTCAGGGTCAATTCTTTCTGGTAATGTAAATTTAAAAGTAATTAAGAGTAATTAACTCTTAAGCTATTGGCTATTTCAACCTGAAGCAAACATCACTGAATTTAATCTTGAGCACCTACAAAACTCTTAAGGCCATAATGTAGGAGCTTTAAAAGAACTGCCCAAATAACTGCTTGGAGATGTTACCAAGATAGCTTCTGAGTGGCAAGGCTTGCTTCTTGAAGAACTATCACCAGTTCTTCAAGAAGCAAGCCTTTATGAGTGAAATTTGAAGAACTGAGAATACTGATAAATTGTCCTTTTGATTAACAAAAACCGTAAATTTAAGAGTAAATTAAAGCCTTGTTTTATTATTAATAATAATATATATGCTTGTGTATATTCATTTAAATGAAGAAACATGCAAATTCCATGTTGTATTGTATTGTATTTCATACTGTATTCCAACAGTTTGGCTCACTGATGTATTTATAATAATCCGAGCTCAGTAGTACAGAAAAATATGATATATTAGACTTGGGCCACAAAGATAATATTCATTTTAAAATGAGGTAAATGTTGGCTTGGATTTGAGAAAACATGTAGCCCATTGGTTTGTGCAATATTATTAAAGAAATGAGACAGTGTTATATTCTGCAACAACCTGTTTTACAAATAAGATAAAAGAAAAACTAATGTAGACAATATGCATACATTATAAATAGATGTATTATATCACTATTATTTTAGCCACTCTCAGAGATTGCAGTGTGGAAACTGGTTTGATGGCAGCAAAGAAACTCATTAATTTCTCCTGTGGCAGAAAGATGCCTCTAAGATTGTATAACATATATTGATTCACTAAATCATCTCTTACTAAAATGAGAACATTACTCATCCCTGACAAAATCATCTGTGCAGAATAGCTAATTTTGTTTGTTTGACGTTAAGCTGTTCTGATAAATGTAATGGGGTTTAACTGTGGGTTTCATAAACTGCCACTACATGAAGAGAACAATCTAAACTGAAAATAATTTTGGGAAAAATGTGGGTGTAATGACTTTTTGTCTACACAGAGGCACAAACTTTGTTACACCTGTTTTGGCTAATAAGTAAAAATCAAGCTGAACTCAGACATTTAAAGCAACAGATAATTTTCAAATAATTATCCAGCTTTCAGCTATTTTATCTTCTTAGTTAAATTAAGGGGTGAAAAGCCATTAGAATGAGTCAAATTAGCGCACAAGCAATCCCTTAAAAATTCAATTCATATAAAGATCTGATCATTAGCCAGCAAAGTTTTATCTGTTGATACACTAAAGAGATTTCATTAATTTATGGGCAGAGCTTTAAAACACTTACCATTTGATGCTGTGAAATCAATTGCCACTGTGAAATTAATCTGAGTCCTACAAAAAAAAAAAAAAAAAAAAAAAAAAAAAAAAAAAAAAAAAAAAAAAAGAGAAAAAAAAAAAAAAAAAGAAAAAAAAAGGGTTATT